>JAZHYW010060109.1:0-79003 GCA_037355805.1 Ixodes ricinus | reverse complement strand
AACGTTACTAGAACTCTCAGTTGGGAAACTCACCGTTGAAACCTGGGCCGCTGGCGTCCACCGAGACCGAGCTAAATGCGACAATAGCGCCACTCTGTATCATTTGTCTTAACTGTGGTCGCCTTGAGCTTTTAGAAAGCATGTTTCTTGCGTAAAAACCAACGAAAAAAACTCTTTTTGTAGTAATGTTTTTGGAGATTAGTACAAAACAGGGGGCGCGTGTTGTTTTTTAAAATCTTTAGTCTGCAAGTTTTGCAGTACAATTAATATTGTTTTTATGCAACCGTGCCTCAGCGGTGATTTCAGGTAGCGCGTCCCGAGCTGGGCGCATATTAACCTGGTAGTAATCGGCGGCGCGTCCGCCTGGGAGAAGGGGCGGTACCTCGAAGCCCTTTCCACAGTATCTGTTCTGGCCCCTAAATGGCCGATTACAATCAAAAGGAAGTCACGTGCAGTTCCTCGACTGGCCGCTGCGGGAGAAATGGCGGCGTTGTGATCGCCATTAGCTCGGTTCTCGTGGACGGATCGGTGCCACTTTTTCAGAGCAGTCTTTATGGCAGTTTCCCAACTGAGTGGTTCTAGTAACGTTGGGTGAGACGAAGTATAGACGCTTCACAGCAGCTGTGCATGGGCGCCGCCATAACCGCCCTTCAGTTTTTGTTTCCTCTTATTCCGTTCGCTGCACTTCATTCTTACCACAGCAGGGCAGGTTATTGCCATTTTAAGTGTTACTGTGTCCTTCTCCCCAGCATAGGCCTGTGTGGAGGCTCGGAAACGTCCGTTTCAGTGGCTCGGCATCTCGGTAAGACAAGAGAAGGTCGGCTATGGTGGCTCAATCTGGCGCGTGTGTAAAGCGTCTATAGGCCTCCTGCGCTGACACTTTGAACTCTGGCTTTGAACACATTGTGACGCACTCCTTTTGGGTAGTACAAGCTCACCTGATTGCGCCTCGTACTACTATTACGCAGGTTGGCTGAGCCTTTTTATTCCTATGTTGTGCTGAAGAACCGAAAAATACCTTTGGACGTCCGAAATCGGCTAGATGCAACGCCGCAAGACAATCGCAAGTGCCAGATTCGTGGCATCACCGCTAGGGAACGCGTCTCTTATCTCTGGGTGATGACGTCAGAACATCTGGCGTCCCGACGCTTTTTCTTTTTTATTTTTAGTTTGGAACGCGTGAAACGGCGTCTCTTGAGTCACGCTCTTCTTAGCTTTGACTTGTGCTCTGACGGCGTTCGAATTTTTTATGTGTCTTTGCATTTTCCTTCTGATCTCGCGTTCCGCACCAGAGCAGGCACGCTTCAAGATATGTGACAGCTTGAGACGCTCAAGTTTGTACTACCATAGCCTCCTATATACTGACAAAGACTGGCAGATCGCCACGAGAAGCGGCCGCCGAAATGGAAAAGGTAGAGCGGCAGACAACGGATGAGAAGAGAGCCACGTGACTGGCGCCTCGGCGCGGCGAAACGCCGAAACACACTTCTCCCGAGCGATCAAGTGTGTTTCGGGTCCTCGCCGCTGCAAAAGCTGTGCACTGACGTCCAGGTTCCCCGAGAAATGGCTCCTTGATGCTCTGTGCTACCAGATCCTGGCGCTCCCAATCTTCAACCGGGCACTCTATGTCTCCGTCGTCGAACCGCCAGGCTTTGTGAGTATAGAGCAGGCTATGGTACTACCCAAGACAAGTCCTAACAAGTTCATTTTTGCAGTACCACCTGGGCAACGCAGGAGGCCTATCGCCGTTTCAATCAGACAAAGGCGCGTCCCGTTGAAGCGAGCCAACGAGCAAGTCTGCAGATAAGAAAGGACGCGCGTGCGCACTGCGCGGTTCTCGGTGGTGTTATCTTTGTGACGTCACTTCCGTGACCACGTTTTCGTGACATCCACTTCATATCAATTCCAAGTGCGGAGAGAGATGTAGCTCTACGTAAGAAAAACAAATATCTCGCAAAGGCAAATGGAACCGCGTGTAAGGCGCTAAGGGACTTGATAGAACGCCCCTTCGGAGCTACTGGCCATTCGGGGTAATCTCACTTTTGACAGTGAATTCATGTAATGAAAACACACCTTTGGAACAAATGTAATGATATTGTAAGTCATAAATCAAGACTATATTATCTTATAAAGTATATTACTGCTCAGGATGGGAAAACGATAAGCGGTAGGCTTGTATATGGGATCAATTGCACATCGTCATAAGATACGCAAAGAGCAAACGAGCATCGTGTTTCTTTTTGAACAATTTTACCTTAGCACGTGTCGAGGTTTCTTAGGTGGATACGAAAGCTTTTTAAAAGCTTAAAATTGTTGTTTTCCTCTGTATGAGCTAAAAACATGCAGGTCTTTCTGAGGCGCCTCGACTGGGGTGAATGAGGACAAAAAGTATGAACTTAGACGTTAAACTAAAACATGTAATTAACCGTCTCGAAAACTTGGGATGTGTTTTCCACAAACTATGTATATAAAAGCAGAAGGACGAATAGTAGATAGGCATCTACTAAAATTATGCTCGAAATTCAGGGACTTTCAAACACCGTACGCTTCTTTTGTATTAACTTTTTTCTTTTACATTCTTGCAGGTTTGAACCAAAAAGCATCGATTGCTTTCTCGTCTGTAATGTGCAAAAAACGTTTTGTAGCCACATTGCGTTCTACTACGCACGAGTAACTTGACTCAACGTGGCATATGGCCGACCTTAGCACTACTTGCTTTCCTTGTCAGCCTCTTCCAGCGCTTACTACGTTTCGGCGGTTAATCACTGACTGCGTTTCTATGTAGAAATAGGGCGCGCATAAAAGCAATTAATAAAGAAAACATGGACGAGCAAGCTACACTAAGCGCTTGCAGATATGCCTAATATACGGGAGTTCCGGCGAAAAGAAAACCGTGTTTTGGGCCAGGTTAAATAAACTGTGCATCGCAGAAAGCTCGAACTCCCTGAGAATGTGGACCTAGCGGCTGGGATAGAACTCTAAAGTTTAAGATGATGTTACTTGAATTAAAATATAATTGAGAAAACCAAATTTATTTATGAGCCGACGTCCACCCAAGCCTAATATCGTAAAAATAAGAAATTATATTATGAACGCTTGTGGGATTTATATAGATGAAAGCCACTTGTCAGCAAGTAATGCAATATGGTTTGCTTTCTTTCTGACAAGTTTGTTTCACTGAAATGTATGCTACAGGCGCCTACAATGTTATGTTGTTGTTTTGTTGACGAAATTAGGCTTAGGCGGTTGGCGACTGATAAAAACATTTTGTTTTTCTCAATTATCTCATGATCTAGGTAACGTCATGTTCTCAAACTTCCGCTTTTCATTCCAACCGTCATATTCTCACGGAGTTTGAGCATTCCGTGAATAATAGTTTATTCACCCTGGCCGAAAAACACGGGTTTCTTTTCTTTGAAACTCCCTGTACTATAACTGGCAGCTATATTATAACGATTTGGCATCGTCCAGAAGGCACTAAGAAAAAATTGTTTTGGACAATGGCGATAATGCGGATGAATATTTGTTTTTTTAGAAAATAATATTAATGTTTTCCTTAATATTATTTAGTGCTTGCAGTGTGAAAGGAAGCCTAGTAATTGGGCTAAAATTGAAGGAGTTCAGTCTCTCAATTATTGGTGTTAATCGGCGGGAGACAAAAAAAAAGTAGGAGAAGATGTCAACTGTTGGGGCGACAACACAAACAAAAAAGAAGTGAAGGTGGAAGGAGCTGGGGCGAGACCCAACACGGACGACACCACGGCTCAACAGTGTTGACAGACCCCGTCTCCGGGCCGCGAACTTTATTCTCGTATTTTGAAATCCTGATTTTCGCACTTGTCAAGTCATGGTCGATACCAGGGAGGCTCAAGAACAAAGCGTACAAAAAGGAAAAAAAAAAGAAATAGAGATAAAAAGTGAGGTTCACATCTGTGTGCCCGTAGAAAGGCACTAAAAATCAACCAGGGTTTTTGAAGTGCAAGACGGCGATCGAGACAAAGCGCGTCTCGTGCCTAAGCCGGAGGACTTGAGCTCAGTTGACAGGTGATCGGAACAGCAGAGAAAGCGAGGGATTAGCATCGTAACGAGAGCTTCCTCCAAGCTGCGAATTTCTTTCAGACACCGCGTGCTATTAAACGGAAGCGCAGGCTTACCATGAACGCGACGGACAATAAGTAAAGGCGTTCATTCTGGGGAAAGTTCCGCTAACAAAAAGTTCAAATATGGCATTCGAAATAATACTGCGGATAGTTGTTTTTAAATAGCTGTACGTGCCTGTTAAAATGCAGAACTGAACGACACTTTTTTTTAGATAAATTTTCGGATTCATTATGATCACACAATTTGTGATTATGCTGGTGTGGACGCTGAGAGTTTTCAAGATGAGGGACGTGACGAGTTCCAATAGTTATATTATTCCTCCGCAGCAAGGGTGTGGCATTAACCCATATAGAACGCCACGAGAACGAACCACAAAACAAGAAAACGCGGACATATTAAGTCAAGCTCTGCGTTTCTTAAGATTGCTGTGACTGTAGACACGACCATGTCCTTGTCACCAACGCGGTCTTTGTCTTTACAAGTTTCACTAAATGGGAATCCCTTGCGGGTTTAATTTAACGCGCGTATAAAGCCTCGGGGAACTCTAGCGATGCCGATCTTGACAAGCAATGGTGTGTCGCCGCTACGACGATACTCGCGCAAAAAGAAGAGCGCGTATATGGCGAAGGCGTTCAAGACGCAAAGACCCATCTTCTAGTCTGGATTATTCGCACTTGCGATGGAACGAGCGCAATTTCGCCACGAACGTTGCAGTCTTGGAACGTCTTCAGTCTAACACGGATGAATGAAAATGAGAATATCTCCTATTCGTTATCTAAGTAAGAAGCATAATTATCTAAAGGGAAAAAGCAATGTCCGACATCTCAAGCGACAAAAAAGAGAGCGGGAGGTAGAGAGAGGGAGAGAGAAATCCGTATTTCAAATCTATATTCACGTATCTAAAAGAGAATTTTTTTAAGGTTTTTTTTTCTTCTTAGAGGTTTCCCGCCAACAAATGCTTAGAAAAGACAGCGCCGCCCTCTATTTTGTGTCAGCTTCTATTGTGAAGTGCAAACTCAAGATGCCTTTCAAGATTTGTTTCTTGTCATTTCAGCTCTTTTTTGCTTTCTTTCACTTTAGCATTATATATATATATATATATTTAAACTGTAGATGTTGCAAGCGAGCCATTCGTTCAATAAGTGGGGCGTTTTTCCGGCTTCTTGCTTTTAGCAAATTTGTTTGTTTAGCCAGATGAAAGAAAAATATATGAACACTATATGAAAGAAAACTAAAAATGCTATACACTTCCAACAACAAAAAAGTGTCGTAGAATCATATTTGCCAAAATCCATAAAACAAATCAGTAGATGCTACTATGGTATCGCACTTTGGGCGACAGGTTTCCTAGAAGCCCCGATTCTACAAGAGCTGAAGTGGCGAAGCAGCACGAAGACTATCGAGTGATAAACATTCGAAGCAATCTGCTTTTGTAAAAGCTAGTCTGGCAAAAAAAAATATATATATAAATGGTAAGAAATTATGCACTATATCCTCATCCGTTACAAACGAACAAGTCTTTTATTTGAATTGCTTTTCGCCTTGCCTTTCCACGAACAACGCACTCAATACGAGTATTTTTAAATCTCAGGAACTTGACGTCCGAAACCGCCATATTTTACGGGATTGCCAACGGGACCGGGGACAACCTTCATCAGCTAAAAGATTGAACGTGGCTCAGAGGGAGTAATATTTTATGTATAAGTACTTACATAGTTCATTGAGGCAGTGAGTATATATTGCCTGTGTGTTAGCGTGCCTCTCACTGAATTTTGAAACAGCTAGCTGCCGCGTGTACCATTTATCTCTACGAATGGCAGAAATATACTCTGAAGCAGATTTAAAAAAAAGAACATATTGCAGCAACGCAAAACGGAAGACGAATGTTCGCAAACAACACGATTTGACATGAAAGTGACTTATGGCGATAGGAGGCTGTAAACAATGTTTGGGAGAAGTATGAGACTATTGTTGCATCCAAGGGTGAAAATACGGGAACACGACAGAACAGCGCACGACAAAACAGCACGCGACAAAACAGCGCGGTCAAAACAGCACGCGTCAAAACAGCACAGCGTCAAAACAGCACGGCGACAAAACAGTACGCATCAAAATAGCATGCGACAAAACAGCACAGCGTAAAACGGCACAGCGACCGAAGAGCACGTGCCAAAACAGCACGGCGTCAAAACAGCACAGCGACAAAACAGCACGCATGTAGCAACTTAGAGCGCGCTCTTCATCCCTCTCTCTGCGCGAATAATTTCGAACCGCCTTGATGCTTTCATTTATTGTCGCTAGGTTATAAAGGAATTTATTGCCTATTTCATTGCTTACCAAACTCCGCAACCCAGAGACCCCCCCCCTTCCCCTCTCTTTCCAAAGCATAAAACATCGCGTCACGACCCCCGCTTGCGCTTTGCAATAGGCTAGAAGGGTAAGTGTCAATGATGACTATTAGCAGCAGTCGCCATAATAAAATGTATGCTGAAACTAGCTAAAGGGAAATTCATAACAAAAACAAAACAAAAATACTGATGGCAGCAATTGCTTAGTGACCTTGTGTGTGTGTCCCCCCTCCTCCCCCCCCCCCCACACACACACACACTGGATCTGTCGGGCCCACAGTTTGGAAGGCACGGAAGTTGGTAGTGAACCACAATTTCTAACAGAACAGGAGTTACCGATCGGCATCCAGTGTAAAGCATTCCCGTAAGGTGACAGGCGGAAAGCTTTAAACAATTAAATGCAATTGTTCGAACCTCCTTTTACAGCGAAGCTATTGTTGGTACGTTTGTCGGAGTTTTTCGTGTCATTGATAGTCACCAGAAAAAAAGGTCGAAGGTCAAATATACCTATAACATCATTTGCGATGGCATTCAACAGCTCTGGCCGAACATGTCAGCAAATATGAGTTTCAATCAAGTTTCGTATTTTAATTCAAATGTAGTAGGGATGAGTGTATTTTATTTGGCAACCGCTTAGTTTTACAGCCGCAATTAACTATGAAGTTCATGCGTAAATCCGAAAATAAATGTCATTCTCCTCCGGTCTTTCAACGGTGAACCTCGTAGCTCCGGGGCCGTTGACCTTATTGCATTTTGTAGGGAATCTAATAATTGATCTTGGAAAGTGCACACAATTATGTCGTCAACATAGCTCCTAACAAGTGTTGTACACGTTCCTCAAAAGAGGAACGGAAGCTCGTTCCTCGTTCCTCTTGATTTTTGGAACGCGTTCCCGTTACAAGTTCCATCTGCGAAAAAGGAACTCGTTCCCGTTACAGTTTAAAAAATGGAACGTATCGTTACATATACGTTACATATTCAACTTACATTTGTATTTTGCAAATTACCACATTTACTTAGATCAAACCAAGTTTTTTTTATCTATCTTATCAAATAGCAACATACGAATTTGAATGCCCTGATGGAAGGACACCAGGAGAAGAAAACAAGCGAAAGCAAGGTTTCATTTGTTGATATATTCACTTTTAAAAATCTCAGCGTTTTGCCAAATTCATGTTTGTGGTGGGCTATGCAGACGAGCCAAATGTACTGTTGCCCCCCACATTGTACGAGCGTTTTACAACAACCTCCCACATTTCAATCGAACAAGCTCCCGTGTTCGAACTTAACAACATCTGCTTCTCGATGTTGCTGTCCGTATGACGAGCAAGTGGAGAAGAGAGTAGGGCTTTTGGAAGGTCAGTCTTGAAAACCACCAATCCCTCTTCGTGAAGGTTGAATTCGTTGTCCAGATTGAAGGTGGGAGGAGAGGACAGGGAATGAAGGTTAATTCTTTTGCATCTGGCCAATCCTTGGGGTACAAGGGTGCGTTTGATGTCTTGTAACCAGATCTTTTGGAGTAACTGTAGGTTTTTTTGTAGAAACTCAGTGATGACTGCAGTCGGCCTGAGATTTCTGGGTGTATGAGGATTCGTGGAAGCAAAGAAAGTAGCTGAGTTTGAGACGTCCCTTTTTCTGTCTTTTCCTTCGACTAAATGTTTGGATTTCTGTACCGCAGTCTCGGGCACTGAAAAGAGAATCAATGCTCACTAGCTCTCCTGCACCCTACTGTTACCAAGCGAGGACCCCACAAAAATAAACCCTAAGTAACAAAAAACTTTACGAGATCCTGCTCTTCGTAAAGATATTGTTTTAATACTTTTTTTAGATTTCCCCTTTTAAAAATAAAATAAAAATGACCCCACTGCACGAAGAAAAAGGAACGCCGTTCCTTCTTCCGTTCCCGTAAAAATGTAACGAGTTCCCGTTCCAGTTCCACCGATGCAAAATGGAACGGCGGCGTTCCTTCGTTCCTCCTAAAAGGAACGCGTTCCAGGAACGCCGTTCCTTGGAACGCCGTTCCGTACAACAGTGTTCCTAACAAAGCCTACATCAGAGGGCAACTCTCATCTTTTCAACCACAACTCTGTCTAGGGTGTTGAGATAAAACGAGGACAAAATATATGATCGACGAAGTAGACAATTGCAGGAGTTTGAAGTTCTTTCCAGGCTGATGCTCAACAACGGTCCCAGCTTAATGTATCAATACCTTCAGCGTTCTTAATAGTTTTAATTGTTTGGTGCTCCGAAATTGATTTCGACACACGTTCAAGAATAATATCAAGATTTTCCTATTAATCATTTGAAACAAATTTTAAACCCCTTCTATCTATACACCATTCCACTTAAGGCTCTCTGGGCAGCGACATTTTGTTCGACTCTAGCGCCGTCTACTTACATCCGGGCACTTGCCGACAGTCCGCCATCCTTGGGTAGCACCCGAGTGCCCTTGAATGCGTGAGCCGTAGCGCGCGTGGGATCTATCCGTGGCTTTACCACGGCGGCTGGTATCGCTGTATTTTTTATGAGGGCATATATAACTTTTCGTTTAAGTATATTGTAGAGAGTTGTGTTTGCTTTATTAAGAAGACACGCTGCATGACCCGACTCGAAGCGGATGGAAACTGCGTGGTCTGGCGGCTCGCCCGCCTCACGCGAGTAGCTATATTTTTTACACTGCGCTGGAAGTAACCTGTGACTTTTTCGCACTCTGGTCGGCACTTTGTTACCAATTTCGTCTATATGTGTATGAAAGAAGTAAGTTTAACGTTCGCCGTGACGAGTAATTAAATTAGTTTACAAGCTCAATTGCGGAACCAACAACGTTCGTTTGGCAGCATCGTTGCGAAAAGTTCCCAACTCGTGTAGTAACTTTTTTCTCTCATCTATTTTACACCTTACCTCGGATGAGGAATGCTTTTCTTTTTTTTAATTACTGCGTTTAGATATTTGTGTAAAAGATGAAAACGAGGTCGAAAATAGCAGAATTGATTGACATATCGTTTGCTTTGATAACTTCTTTTGGTACCATTATGCTAACTTCGTTCTTGTAACTTCGTTAATTCTTCTCCTTATTAGCTATGGTTGCTGCAATTTATACTGACCAGTTGTTTAGTGCAAAAGGCGATAATTATCTTGGTCTTTCAGTGTTAAGCGTTAAAAAAGCTGTAATAGGTAGCGTTTTGTGAAAACAAAGCATACCGTAAAGGAAAAGGGTTGGACATTGCATGGCATTATTTAATAGCTAGTGGAGAAACAATAAAAAGTGTACGTTGGCGGCGACGGGATCGCACTCAAGTCAGTGTCCCGAGTGCTGCGACTGTGTGATTGCTAAAAACAAATAAAGTTAGCAGTAGTTACTACTAGTTAACTACGCTGATCTCTGAAGAGATTGGACAGTTAGAGGTGATATCTTCGCGTCGATGTTGGCCGCGTCGTCTGGTCTTTTTTGTAGAACAAGCGAAAGAGGAAAAGTTATTGAGAAAAAGAAATTCATAAGTTCAAGGTATGAACTGTCTGGTTTTCGGCGGTCCGGTGAGGTTCCGTAGTACTCGTCGTTTCGTAATTACCACTTAGACGTAGAACGTCGCCCCAAAAAAGCGAGATTTGCGCCGATTACAGATACATTGATAGAACCGGTAAGAAAAGGTTACTTTTATGTCGAGCATAAATCGAGGTGTACCATGGACACCAATTCAGCGGGGTTCATTCGCCGTGAATAAAATGTCCCGGAAACACGCGGATGCAGCTTGCAGGTGAGATGTCGTTTTGAGTTAAATTCAAAGATTATTGCCGACGAAGGTCTCGATCGAATGGAAACCGGTGAAGCAGAAACATGCCACAGCCTCAAATCTACTGCCGTATAGCATGGGATGAGCATTCCGTTGCAGCACATGCTTTCTGTTTTTCTTTTCTTTTAAGAACTAACGACAGCACATTGCCGTGCGATTGGTTCATTTATTGTAGACGACATCACCAGCAAACTTGCGCATCAAAATTAGCAGAACTGCTCGAGAAATAGCCAGAATACGCACCAGCGGGGGTTCGGTACTGCCCACGGAACCTTCATGTGCGCATCGAGTATACTCCCCACTCCGAAATTGCCCCCAAGAAAACGGATTCGACAAATTGGCCATCGACGAGTTCGTTTTCGACGAATTGGCCTAGACCCTCCATTCCTTTACAGTGCCTACTTTGAGACATGCATTTTTTAACTCCTTACGATATATATTGTCAATGTCCTGTTTCGACGCTGTGCTGTTTTGTCGCGGTGCTGTTTTGACGCCGTTCTCTTTTGTCGCTGTGCCCTTTTAACGCTGTGCTGTTTTGTCGCTGTGCTGTTTTGACGCTGTGCTATTTTGACGCCGTCCTGTACTGGCACGTGCTCTTCTGTCGCTGTGCCGTTTTGACGCTGCGCTGTTTTGTCGCGTGCTGTTTTGACGCGTGCTGTTGTGTCGCCGTGCTGTTTTGACGCTGTGCTGTTTGACGCGTGCTGTTTTGACGCGTGCTGTTTTGCCGTGTGCTTTTCTGTAATGGTGCCTAAAAATATATAAATATAATCTATTTTGGCGTTTAATATTTAATTAACATAAAAAGGAGAATATCTGACAAGTTGCAAACTTGCCCGAAAGTTATAAACACACATCCGAGAATATTACAAATCTGGTCTGAAATATTGACAAAGTTAGGAAAAAGATGCCCTTAGATCTTGTTTCACCCCATCTGCGCCAGCCAGGAAAAAAATCAAACGAACAATTTGAAATGTAGCATAGTCTGAATGGCTTTTCGCAAATAAGCACGCTTTGCACGTATCAGCTGTATTCAATGAACTTGCTAACGAACCAGAAACCCGATTAACAAAATTTCTAATATTGGGACAGCAGGGAATTTTAGAATTACGTTGCTGAAGGTTACCGTATGGAGCGGTATCGCTACGTGAGCTCGTGCTCTGGCTTCCTAGCATGCTCTCAAGCGTGCCTAAAGCCGTAGATAACCAACTGCGGCCAGCGATAACGCTGTGCTTAAACGCCCTTTTTTTACAGCGATAGCTATTATTGCTCTTTTCACCACTGTAAATGAAGTCTGTTGTTGATACTGTAGTTGTATTCGTTGTTAATGTTGTAGTTGTAGTCGTTTATTTATTTATTTTTTACCAGAAACAGCCTGCAGCGCCGAAGCATTATAGCAGGGAAACACAAAATAAAACACATACTCACGAACATAAATACAATGGCAAAAATACAATAAATACTGTTAAATAAAAGAACACACACAAACTCTTGAATGTTAAAAAATTTAGGATACTGAAAAAAATATCCTACGTCATCTGTAGTAAATGCTGATGCAGGCAATGAATTCCAGTCCGTTATTGTACGAGGGAAAAATGAGTATTTTTTATAATCAGTTCGGCAAAATATTTCTTTGATCTTGTTACAATGATCTATTCTGGTTGAAATATAGTTTGGTAATTCAAGATATTTATACTTATCAATTCTAGTTAAGTTACTAAATATAGAAAATAAAAACTTTAGACGAAATTTCTTTCTCCTTAAATCCAATAGTTCCCAACCGATCTCACGTTTAATTTCTGTCACACTGGATGTTCTATTGTACTTTCCCGATACAAACCTTGCAGCACGGTTTTGAATTTTTTTCTATTTTAATGGCAAGGTACGCTTGGTGCGGGTCCCACAGAACACACGCATATTCAAGCATCGGTCTTACCAAGCAGCAGTAAGCAGTTTCTTTTAGCTCTTTGGGAGCACTGCGTAGATTTCTGTTAATAAAATTTAACATTCTACCAGCCTTTTGTACAGATTGTGTTACGTGAGCATTAAAAGAAAGATCGCTTGATAAAATGACTCCAAGATACTTCACATGCATGTTTCTATGTAAATGTCGATAATTAATAGAATAACACGATAAGATGCTGTCGCGTTTTTTCCCGAAAGTGACGTGGACACACTTGTCAGCATTGAGACTTAATTCCCACGTCCGACACCAACTGGATATTTTATCTAAATCAGATTGTAAAAGAGCAGAATCACGTAAATGTTCTACTCTACGATATAAAACGCAATCATCTGCGAACAGCCTCACAGGCGAGTCAATACCTACAGCTATGTCATTTATAAAAACAAGGAATAAAAGAGGCCCCAAGACTGACCCCTGCGGAACGCCAGATGTCACAGCAACAAATTCAGATTTTGCACCGTTAATGACTACGCATTGCTTTCTTTCACAAAAGATAATTTTCTATCCATCGGTAGACGCTGTTATCAAGGCCCAAAGAGCGCAGTTTATACAACAACAAAGGGTGGGACACAGAATCAAAAGCCTTCCGGAAGTCAAGGAAAATAGCATGCGTTTCACTTCCACTCTCAGTTGTTGTAACAAGATCATGGTAAAGTTCAACAAGCTGAGTCACGCACGAAAGGCCCTTTCGAAAACCATGCTGAGCTGGAGAAAAGAAGTAGTTAGTATCTAGATGTGTTACAACATTACTATACACGATGTGTTCTAAAACCTTGCAACATACACAACTAAGGGAAATGGGGCGATAGTTTTCTACAATTTTTCTTGATCCATGCTTGTGGATTGGCGTAACAAATGTCTTTTTCCATTCGCTTGGAAGTACACCTTCCTCTAGAGACTTTGAAAAAACTATGTGAAGGTAGCGGGACACGGCGAATGAGCACGATTTCAGCACTTTTGGCGACAAGCCGTCTGGGCCCACTGATTTTTTTACATCTAGGTCCTCTAAACATTTCACAATGCCTTCTATATTTATGACAAGAGGTGGCATAGGAGGCCCTATTCCGTCACTGAGGGGTGGATAACATGAGCGCATTTTGTTAGAGGCGAAAATAGACTGAAAATATTTATTGAAACAGTTGGCTTTATTATGATTATCTTCAATAACCTCACCATCACACAAAATATCCGGGATGCCAACATCTTCCTTACGAGTTTTTCGAAGGTAGGTCCAAAATTCTTTACTATTTGACCGCATTCCATCTGAAAGTTTGTCAAAGTATTCCCGTTTTGCCAAGGTGATAACATCTTTATAAGCATTATTCAGCTTCTCAAGTTTTGAAACAGCAAATTCAGATAAATGCATTTTGTACTTCTGATATGCACGCCTTCGTTGATTTATTACTCTTTTAACAGCATACGTCATCCAAGGCTTATCAGCTTTAGTATTTTCAGATATATATTTGGCTGAAATATATTTTTCAATTAGACCTGACAAACATTTCTTAAAAGCAACCCATGAAGTATCCACACAGCTCCCCAAGGATAATCTAGTAGAATCATCTAAATATTCAAGCAAGTCTTTTTCTATGCCTTTATAATTTCCTTTGTCATATATGAATACTTTTCTATCACTTTCCCGTGCACGAAATAGATGAGGGAGTGTTAAACTAGCTGTGACTATGCTATGATCGCTAATTCCAGGAAAGATGGACACATCATAAACAATATCACTGTTGCGCAAAATTAAATCAAGAATGTTTTCGCCTCTTGTTGGTTGACAAACAAATTGGTCAAAGCCGTAGGTATTTAAAATATCTTCAAATTCAGAGTAGACAACACCCGATGGTACTATATCGTGGTCACCTGCCCATTTCAACTCTGGTAGATTAAAATCCCCGGCTATTAAAATCTGTTCGTCAGGTATGCCAGATAAAATATTGTTCAGAGCAGAAATTGTTTCGGCAGTGGAACCGGGTCGTGGTCGTTGTTCGCGTTGTCCAGCGTCTGTCGTCGATGTTGCCAAATTCTTGAAACTCGGCTAGCAGCAGACCCGGGTTCGATTCCTGCGGGAATCGAACCCGGGTCTGCTGCGTGCAAAGCAGATTAGTTAGCATTGAGCTACGTCACTTTCTTTTTATTGCCTGAGCTACGCCACAGCTAATTTTGTACTTTATTGCTATGTTTTGACAGTGAACAAAGAACCAGAAAGCACAATAAATTTCACTTGAGCATGTAAAATAATATATTGAGCAGTGAAGATGACGATAGTAATATAGAAAATAGTAGTTCTGGACATCCCTCCTTCCCCCGACCTTGAAAAATGACCTCCAAGAAATAACCTGAATACAATACACAGAAATCACCCCGTAGGAACGTATTTCACCATGTTCTTTTCATAAATCATTCCCAGCATGTCTTCTTCCTTTATATCAACTAGACGGTAATTATGTTTGCAACCGTTTTCAAAAACCCTTCATATTTTCGTAATTTCACAGTATCACCAACTTTGAATTTCGGCTTATTACTTTTTGGTCGAGTATACAGACATTTTCTGGCAACCTCTTCATTTTTTATTTTTGAGGCTTCGGTCGGAGTCATTTTAATAGATCGAGTACAAGATGCATTATAGTATTCAACGACTTTATCTAAAACCCTCGGATTTTGAGCCTTTTCTAATTTCTCTTTTAATATTCTGTTAGACCTTTCGATAACAGATGCCTTAAGTTATAAATAAGTACTACAAAGTTTAATTCTTTTATCTTGAAATAATCGGTGCTTCACTATTATAAAACTCTAGTCCTTGATCTGTTTGAATTTTTGTGGGTGTTCACTTTGGCATAAATATTTTAAGAAATGCCTGTGTTATTTGTTTACCTGTTTTGTTCTTTAATGGTATTACCCATGCATGTTTAGGGAATATATCTAAACAAGTTTGAAGTTATTTATAATTTTTGACTTCAACAAGATCAGCTTGCCATTGATCATCTATTCCTTGAACGATTACTCTACATCTATCAAATTTGTTTCTAATTTGTTAAAATTTTGTATATATACATTGTTTCTCAGCAAACTGTTTAACCTGTTTAATTCACTTGTTGGACTTCCTTTGAAGGTAATTTATTTCAAAATATCCTTTTGTTCAGATCCTAATAAATGTTTTTTTATGTCCATCACATTTATATAGAAGTACATTTACAGCCGTTGAGAGTCGTTTTTATTATATTTTTTACTAACAGGATGTTTAGTTGACGTTATGAAATAGTTTATTTATTCCTAACCTCAACCTCAAAAATTTCATTTGTTTTATATAGGTTCAGAAGTTATTATAAAACTGGTAAGAAATTAAATATGATTATTTTATTTCATGTACATTCAGAGTTTGTTTAATTGCATCAACTAGTAAAATACTTAACGTCAAACCAGCTAAGGAAAGGAACACAATTGCAGTTAATCCACTTCTTGAACAGAAGATCTTAGTGAAAGTGAGAAATCCACCTAAAGTGTGATAATAACGATAGGCTCTTCTTAATACGTATACTTTCTTCTCTAGTTCTTTCATGTATCAGTAAGATAAAAATACCATGCCAATTGTTTATCATTATATTCTGGATCTGATGAAAACTCTTGTATAATATCACATTCTGTTTTACTCCAGACGATTTAAAGTATAGTGATTACACTAATGACCACATAAAAAGGAGCTTGTGATGTGATGTCTGTGAATTATGTGATGAATTCTAGAGTATGTCTGTATTCCTTGTTCTCAGATGCTTGAATATTTCTTCAACAGGAGGGTAGACCGAAACTATCAAAGAATTCAATATATTTTGGACCGTTAAAATAACGAACCCAATGAGTTCCAGATGATGGAAAAATTATGTATAGTTATCACACCAAAGTTCTTTATTTGATTAGACAACATATGTTTTGGAAATACACCACTAAATTCTGATTTTCGTTTTAATGACTAAATAATATCTGTAGAACTTAGTGGTGACTTTATTAGTTTTTTCTTACAAATTACCCTAACACCGTGGCCAGCAGTTTTCTCAACAGCTTTCGCAGCCCCAGCCATTGCGGCTGCTGTTAAGGCGACTTTGACAACAAGGGACAGGGCTCAGGCTGCTAAGGCTGCTAAGGCCCCAAAGAATGGCAAGAAACCACCTTCTTAAGTTTTTCGATTTCTTAACTGTGCTCTACTGAACTTTATGTCCACGGCTTACCCTTCTTTAGTTTCTGAATTTGAGTGGAAGTAAGAAACAATCAAGAATTTCTAGGATGGGCTCTTGGATCACTTTGTATTTTACATCCTTCTTTTTGAATTGAAGTCTTAAGCTTCTTTTGTTGATCTTCTAATAAGTGTACTGGGTATATGATATACATTTATATAAATATCACACTTCGGCAAACATGAGACTTGTACATCATACACATCATTTTCCTTGTAGCCGGAGTACTTCGAAGTTTATGAGAGATGTGTGAGCATTTTCGAATCAATTCATAGGCATATTTGTAACATCGAAACAGAATATTAGATAGAGACTTGCAAATATACGTTTTGTTACAGGTGTCCCGGTATCTACGCCTACAGTTTTAAATCCAGCTTCCAAGAATGCATTATAGGCATCGTCAATAACAAAATTGGTTTTTGTGAAGTCACAATGAATTGGAAAGAATGTATGGGAGTTTACTTCTACATTTATAGTTTCCATGAGCCGTGAGCGGTAGGTCTTTTTGAAGGTGCGTTGGAGCACATCCCAGAACAGGGTAGCATCCCAACAGTCCAGGAACACGTGCCCCACGGTCTCCGGCCTCTTGCACAAAAAACAATCCTCACCCCATGGTAAAACATGTCCTTTTTTGCTAACAACGCGTTAGGGTGAATTAAAAAAAGTGTTTACAGATTTGCGAATTAGATTTCTTTTCACGCTGGAAAGCACATCACGGTCCGTATTATCAGAGAACAAAAAGCGATACAGTGGGATGGGAAACAGGCATTCAACAAGATCTCGCGTCAGACGCCTTCGTGTGACAAAGCTTAAGTACTCTTTTGAAAATCGCACACTAAGAAATTCGTATGCACAAACAACATCTTTAAGGAAGCCCGTTACTGTGCCTTCACGTGTGTCACACGTCAAAATAATCAACTCGGGTAGCTATCTAAACAAACGTACTAGTACGGTTCGTTCTAAAAAAAAGTCAGCCTGGCCTTGCAAAAAAAAAAACAATCGAGAAATTAGCTGTTGTATGAACAAATGTGACAAACTAAGTCCACCCTACTTCACTCGGCTAAAAACAGACTTGGACGTAGTTCAACTACTCTACTCCAACTACTGTAGTTTAACTACTTTTTCGAGTAACTTGGTAACTTTCAATTACAACTGGATTTTGGGTAATTGGTAGTTTTATTTAACTACTTTTTTCAGGTAACTTCTACTCAAATTACTAACTACTTTCGAAATCTAGTGCTAATTTTGCTCATCATGAAAGTTTGAGCGCAGAAATGAATAAGACGCCGGCAGATGAAGTGGCATTCCCGAACAAGGGGCCCCCTTGTTCGGGAAAACGTCCTTGGGCCAAGGTGGCGACGAGCAGCCAAAACATAACACCGACGCGCACGAAACGCAGGAAGAGATGCTTAACAAGCCTTGGTCGGGTATTGACCTAATCCGGTAATGCACGCAGGCGCCGCGTTTGCAGCTGCAACCGTGAAGGACGGGGACACTCCGAGGGCTGTTGTTGTTTTCGTGTTGTCTGTCTTTAGTGAGTTCGGACTCAAGCGGTAGGTTCCACGGGAGGTGCCATTGGAATGACCTCGCAGCTGGGCGCCTGTTCCAATGGTCGCCTCGTCGTGGGGCAGTCCGCCTTTGCAAAGCCGGACTCCCCACGCACAAACCCTGGCACGGATAATCCGTTCATGGGAGCACGTTCCCGCTTACAGCTGCAACTGTGCGAGCGACGATGCTTGTTCACGTAATCCTTCGCGTCCTTCCGACCTTCGATGCCTGGGAGACCTCCTTTTTGTTAAAAACGATTTACTTGTCAGGCGTGTCAGGCGCGTCAGAATATTGTAGTCGCCGGCGAGGATTGCGAGTTACCCTTGGGAGATCCTTTTGTTGGACCCGGCGTCAGCGGCGAAATATACTTCGGTTCATCTTCTGTTAAACCAAAACAATTTTTTTTCAGTAGTGTAGCACTAGCACTACAACGAGATGCGCAGTCGTCCGGATGATCTCATCTTCGTGGCGCGAGACTTGAACACTTGACGGTCTGGTGCACTCGCTCAGCGTACTCTCAGAACGTCGTCGGAATAAAAAGGGGCCAGTCATAACAATCTCAACTTGCCGAAGAAAAAGAAAAAAAGGAGGAAAGTTTGTTATACAAGACCCTCTACCCGAGGCAAACCTCACATGTTTCGTCATGGACACATAAGATGCCGACACTCGCTTACCCGACCCTGCACAGCCTGTTTCTCAAATTCAACGGTGCCGTTCCATGCAGCGCGTCGGTGGAACGTCTGTTATATCTTGGCTGGGGACGTCTTTAGAAGGAAAAGGGGAAAACTCTCCTATCAAGAACTTTGAAAGTCAATTGCTTCTGCGAGCGAATAAACTATTTTGGTGAAAACGCAAGCCATAAATAGACTGCATTTATTTTAGGCTCGCAGGATTTTTCATTGATCAAAACTGCTGTTAATTTTGCTGCCACAAAAGTATATTACTCAGTAACTTAACTTAACTACCTTTTTTGAGCAATTTGTACATGTCTGGCTAAAAACCACATACGAAATTTCCTCTTGAATTTTAATGCAAAGTCCAGAAAGGTGTATTAAAATCGTGATGAAAGTAAAATTTTTGGGCATAACTATCACCTCGAAACGTAACTGGGAAACTTACTTAGATAACACAAGGTTATCTTGTCTAGTTTTTTTCCACGTTGACTTCCATATGTACACGGCCATCACACGGCGCATGCGTTGAAAATGCACGCGAGAGAAGGACAGAACCTGCAAAAGGTACCAAATCTTTGCAACAAAGAATAAATTACATATCGTTGCGCGTGCGAATATAAAAAAAAATTCTGGCCGGCCCACTACATGACTTCAACACTCATATATTTTGTTTCTTACGCTAGAGCTCGTTGATTTCACGGTAGTTGTTCAAATGCACTCCCAAGTATACACGGGGCTCTGTGGACCACTCAACAGTTTCAAACACACGCGGAGTCACGTTCTAGCGGCCGTGCCAGATCTCCAAGCATTTCGTCCAGTTCGCAGCACAGGCCGTTTGGGCGCAGAATGCATTAGTGAGCTGAACAGTCACTGAGACACTGTCTTTATCGCTACAAAATTCGCAACATTATCTGCGTACGCTATTATTTTAACATCATGCACATTTAAAAGCAACCCACGTATGTTGAAAAAAATGCAAGAACGCAAACGAGCTGGTGTGTATTGCACATGGTTGAAAAAACCCCGAGACTGCGGGTAAACGACACAACACTAAAAAAGTCTCTAGAGACTTTTTAGTGTTGTGTCGTTTACCCGCAGTCTCGGGTTTTTTTCAACCACGTATGTTCTCACTCTTTATGACACTTAGGCTGTAGGGCTAAAAAATATAACAAACAACAACGAAGAGAGTGGGCATTCTTGCCGGACAGAGGATAACACAGAAATGAGCTTACTTACTTGTTTGTTAATTACAAAACTAGTCATGCAGTTACTTGACGACATATTTACTCCGTCCAAAAAACATTTACCTACGCCAGCATGGTTTAGAATACAAAAAAAGAACATCATGAGGAACTCGATGAAAAGGTTTTTTAAAGATCGACTTGCAACAGATAAACTTTACGAAAATCAGCATCACATAGTTCCAACACGCTACGGGCAACATGAATGTTTCTCATAATTGTACGTCCCTTGATACCGCACGCTTGATGTTCTTTCACCACATCCCCAATCACCGATTGCATTCTCCTCGGAATCATTTTTATTAGAATCCTATAGTCAATATTAATTAGTCTAATCGGCCAGTAATTTCGCTACATTACGTAATTTAATCGTGTCTTCACTTTTGGGGATAAGGACTGTGTGGGTAAACAAAAGCGAATGCGGGAAAACTTTTTTTCATAACGCTCGCGGTAGACTTGTAGCAAAATACAAGCTAAATCTTTTTTTTACTTATCATAAAAAGCAGCACGCCAAGCATCTGGGCCGGGTGATTTCCCGCTTTGCCATCGCCTTTTGGGGCGTCGTGACCCAGCAAGCATTCATAAAATTCAAGAAGTGGACGTTCGATCATTCTAGGGTCACGCAGTCGTGGTATCCTGGTAATTAATTTCGGCTCTTTCGTCGGCGGGTGCGCATTTCTTTTCTGTGGCAAACGCTAGTTTTGTTGGCGATTCATCTGCGAGAAACTTTTTCCCGGAACGTATTATCGCGCATCCGTAGTGCTCGGTATCTATAAGCTGTAGTTTGCTCTTTATGTTAATATTATCATCTATGAATAACTCTGGGGATTTAACTTACTTCCAGAACAAGCTCCTTCAAAGTCGAGAGCAGCTGTTTTTTCCTCTCTTTCTTTCTCGTACTTAAGAGTGATTTATCTTGTTATGGCCTCCATTTAACTGCTTGTTTAAATTCTTCCCCCAGCGTTAACAACCCGCTATATACACGAACTCAGCTCTGTTACGTCACGGCGCGGTGGTGGCGCGTCGGGCTCACTTCCGGTCTTTGGCTTTGGGCGGAAGTCACCAGAAGTCACCGTGCGGAATGTGCATTTCTGTGCTGTTTTAGAAGAAACCAGACAAAAACCTTCCTTTTCATCAAAACGCCTGGACTGTACCAAAACAGTCGGGAAATGTTTGAAGGTCAATTTTCATGTTTTCTGCCTGCTCGGTTCGTCCGAGAACGTGGATAGGTGCCGTGAAAAGGAAAGTCAGACGCCTTCGGAGCACGATTGCTTGTGCGGGAAGCAATCTGGGTTGAATTACTGATACTTGTGGTCGTCAAATTTATTTTTGTTCCAACAAGAACGCGGGAAAACGGCCAAGTTGTACTGACCACCTGCGGACTACGTTCAGTGCGTCTTCCCAAGCTCAAACGGCCGCCTGATCGTTCGAACTGTCGTCTGCTCTTTCAAACGTTTCTGCTTGTTGTCGTCTGCTTGTTCAAACGACACCGGCCGGTAGATCAAACGTGGACCCGGTAATTGCGATAAGAAGTAGGTACAGGCCTCAAAAGACTTTTAAGTTTGAAGTGTTGTTGGGGCAACTAGGCTCGGTGTAAACAGTAGATACCAGGAGAAGTTGATAAATGTTATCAGGGGCAATCACCGACTTGTTATGCCTGATTCACTTGGTCCGATCCTGCTTGCGATTTTTCAGCATCAACGTCGACCATCTCAGCTACGGTTCACACCTTTTGCATGCCAAACGACGTCCCGACTGAAAATTGCGAGCAGAATCTCATCATGCGAATCAGGCTTTAGCGTTCATTCTACGGCGTCGACGCGGAATGAATCGCCGCATATCACATTATTCACGCGATGTATTGCGGTGTAACGAGCCTCGTTAATTCCGCTGAGGCCGCTAAAGTAGTCGGACATTAGGGAGTTTTAGTAGACCGTATTCCCCCCCCCCAGCTAACCCTCCGCAACGAAGAAACCGCCATTGCGCCTGCGTGCCGATGGCCTTGGCTGTAGAGTTCCGGGTAGCGGACGCGGCTTAGCGGAGGGGCAAACACGGTTGACTAAAACTCCCTTCTGCCAGGAAGACATAGAATCCACAACTCCAACGCGAAAAAAGAACACGGGGACTCACACCGACGCATCGCATTCCAATGGTTTTGTTATGGGAGACGGCGAGCTTGCCCACACTCCATCGCGCATGTGCGAGCGCCGGTGGCGTCCGCTAGGGGCGCTCCCATTTGTTCGTAAACATGAGTCCTCTATAGAGATTAGCGTTCCCACCAATAGGACACGAGGCCCAGTCGAACGCTGACTCAGCACTCGCGTGCAATCTGTGTCCCGGCGGCGCATGGCCTTCGCTTGGTGACGTCAGAAATCGGGCACTTTAGCCTTGCCATCGAAGAGGCGTTGGATAGGGGCCGCGCTGACAGGAAAAACCTGATAATGCCGAGGGGATGTCGGTGACCGCGACGTCCGATGTCGTCGCCCGTCACCACCGTCAAGTTGAAAGGACGTGTGAACATTGAGCGTCGATGACACGGGTTCAGTCATCCCTACGCTAGGAAGGAAAGGACGCCTCTGCTTTAAACTATATTTGTAGGAATGACCCGGAAATATGAATGCGGATTTGGTTAGCTTGTGCGAATGATTTGAAAGTGGTAATATCGTTCGTTGAAAGCAGTTGATCAGAAAAATAAAGGGAGTGCCATTGTGAATATACGCCGGCTACAATTTGGGCTGCGCGATTCGACAGTGATAAACTTCCGAGTAGAGCCTTCGGCATGCAAAGCTACAGAACCGACTGCCACGTTGTGACAGTAAAAAAAGGGGCAGTCTATCCGAGCATTTTTTTTTTAAATTGTTTTTGAGATCTTTATGCATTTGGGGCACCTTCACCCATGGCTTTCGTTGTGCCCCGGCCTGAACGGCGCTGGTCCACTGTGATTGAAAGCTGAAGTAACATCTTTGTGCACGTACTGTTTTATTTTTTCTAAACGTCCCTCGCAACGCACCCCCCCCCTTTCCTTTCCCTCCTTTTTAATATAAAACAACAACAAGAAAACATTGAGATATTTTCTTAAGCATAAATAACGGAGTTGTAGACTTACAGAATAGGATTGCTAACAAGTTTAGAAGTGTGTATTTTAAGTTGAAGGTACGTAAAATGACTAAATCTATGTAATCTTGGAGAAAAGCTCGCCTAAGGAAAAATCACCGGAGATAAGCTCACAAGAGAAAGGCTCACTGGAAAAATGCTCGGCCACTTTTGTCTGGGTGCGAAAAGAAGCTCACCAGTCATTTGACAAAACCGGAGAAAAGCTCACCTTGAATTCAATTTGTCTTCGCTCCGACAGATGGTACACTGCGCCAAACAGTTAGAGCGAACACGAGACGAGACCACCGCAATAATAGCTGAGATGGCAACCTCTCAATTGTGAGAAGAAAAAAAAATAAGCTACAATTTTGCTTAGGTTGACAGCGTCGCGCAGTGCACGAATTTCGAAGACTGCTGTAACCTTAGCTCCGCTTTCATTTTCCTGTAGACTCATTTCGTTTGAGCATGGCCAGCTGTAATCCCGAATTTGCGGGGATGAAGGAAACATAACCTTTTTCTATTTGTCGACCAGAAAAGCTTAAAATGAAAAGAACATAGTTTTTTCTGTTTTTTTTTGTAAACTACGGAAATATTAAGATTTGGAATTGTAGTATGGGAATACTATTTGAACGGTAATTCTATATAATTTTCCAGGACCTAAGCATGAAGTCGCCTTCAACACTGGTTAATACACTTCCCTCGGCAATCCTTTATTAGAGGCCTATAAACATTTTGTTTTATTTTCATCGTGCGACGTCTGCTTGTACGAGGTACAGTTTAAAAAAAAAATCTGCCGGTGAAGTGAAGAGTGACCGTAAGGAAATGAAGCATCCAAGCATGCTCCAGTTGAGCAAACGTATTTTCAGCGAACGCTCAGATTTTCTTTTTTTCCTCGGTGAGTTTTTTTCGCTGCAAATATTTAACCAGAAAGAGATAGTCTTCAGGGTTTCCATGTGCTTGAGAACCACAGGTATTTTTTTTTTTTATGTGCTGAGCTTCCCTTATTTTTCCGCTTTTTAGATGCTATCTCTTAACACTGTGAAATAAAACATCAACATTGAAAGATTAATTCACCTGAAACTGTCGAAACTCCAGCTTTAATGTGAATAAAATGCCTCGGCGTTGCTTTGCACAAAACATAATAGTAAACACGTGCCAAAAGTTATTTCAACGCAAACATGCTATTCATACTATACTCATTTTGATAAAGTAACTGTATTAAAAGTACTTATTTCTTTTTTTTTCCGTACCTTGTCCATTCCAACGTGCATCTGAAATGACGACGAAAAAGAAAAAGTGAGGAATGGAAAACGAACAGCCTGTCCACCGATCCCAACATCGTAATGCTCCGGGCAGTACAGAAGAATTCCCCTTGTCGTGCGCCATTCACGTGGGCTCGTCGGAGAACGAAGCAGTGGTATAGAAAACGACAGGGAAGCAGCTCGCTTACTCGAGCAACGCATCGGTCGTTGAGTGAAGGCCGGTGCCCCTTCTCGCTTACTAGTTTCTTCCTCGCTTTCCTGTTCCTCGCCCGCATTGCCTCAGGCTGTTCTCCTTTCGTATCCCTTGGCGAATGTGACGAGAGCGAGGCGAAGCGATTCGGGAGTCTAGACGGCCTTGTTGTTCCTGCCGGGTCGAGTGTAAGCATTACGCGAAGGTTAGTGCACGAAACGATAGCTATGTTAGTTTGGAGAATTTACCATCATGTTTGCTGGTTTGAGATGTTTTCGTACTAGAAACTTTACATACAACCTTGCTGTACTTACACGAAAAAAAATCATGTTATGTTAAGTTTTCATGTTATCTAGTCACTGCAAGAATTAGAAATTTCTCGAAATTTGCCTTAAGGTCTCAAGATTCGAAAAGGAACGAATATGGTTAATTTCTTCAGATCATCTTGGTATATATTTCACAAAACTAACGTGGTCAGTACTTGGTCTCTCCCTTGTTTTATTTCCCTCATTCGTCATACCGTCTTTTTCGTGATATAGCTAGGATATTTTATTTGACTGTTGTTTAAATGGAATTTTTCTCGCAGTACAGATGCACGTGGATAATCCTAGCGCTGCCGGTACCTAATGAGAAGTTGGTGTGACTTGCAACGTTCTAAACACTAATAAACTGTTTACACGTGTGCGTTTATGGGTTTAAACACTCGAAATATTAATTAGAACCTTTTGTTCCAACATATTCTGCATCTTATTTTTTAAATAATCTTCAACAAAAAAAATACTTTGTCATCATATTTGCAATATTCTTGCATTGTTTTTAGGTAGCTATGAGAATACAAGTATTTGTATTATTTTTTTTAAATGATCGATTAATCAACAATAAAAATATTTTCGGTGGAACAGTTAGATACAACAAGTGCAGATGGAATCCTGATTCTTACTGAAGCAAAAAAGTTTCCCCAAAACTATCAATTTGAAGAACTGTATGCTAAAAGACTTAAAGTTTTCCGAATTATGGGTTATTTTACAATAAACTTATAGACAAAATACTTAATAAGCTGCTCAATTAAATGAATATAAATGCCGCTTTTATCTGATTTTCCTTCATTGTAATGTTAAGTCGATTTTTATTTGTCTCGCCTATTGCATGATTGAATCAAATTGTGTTTAAACTTCTAGGTCAGACACTACACTTTAATATAGACTTCTATTGGCTAGAACGTTTCGGTTATGAGAGCATCATGTGAATTTGAATTTATGGTACAGCAGTGTGAATTCAGTATGCCAAATATAGTTCTTATTATTTCTATGTCTGAAGATATATCTTCCGTTTTAAACAAAGCTAAAATTGATGTCCGACTTATTGACAAATATTTTAATTACAGCAATGCCGCGGCACGTAGGATTCTTCGATAATCCATTGTTCTTATTACAGTCACAGCCAGCACTAATCGATAGAGTTTTTTAAATAACTGCTTTTGTTTTATTTTTTCTGAATGACCAGCATCTTGGATGTTCTCAAGGAGCCATCCGTGTAGATTGCACACCCAGCGGTGGATCGATTCTCCAATCGTCGAATAGCGAGACGCTCTAATCGACTTCAAGAAAATGGGACGCACATGTCTCCGGAAGGCGAACCTAAACAAGTTCCGAGAAACAAGCACGTGCACGTAATATATGTTCGATCATTGTGGAGGAACAGACAGAGTGCTGCACACTAGAAAAAACGGCGACGCCGACTCAACGCCTGCCGTGAACGGATGAATAATGACGACTCGAATTGAGACCAACACTTCATAATAAACGCGGGTGATTCTTGTTTCGTTTCGAACCACAGAAACTAGAGAAAGACCAAGAACATGATCAGAATATAAAGTTTAAAATTTGTATCGAACGAATCTCCAATAAAGCCTATTTCTTAAGGCAGTAAGGAAAACACGGAGAGCAAAAATAAAAGAATATCCGGCGACCACTTCAGCCTACACTTTAATAGGCTATGCTTCTGTCTTTTGTTTAAGCCAACCACTTAATTTTTTCTCAAGTGTCACTGTGTATTAATATAACAACCCTAGCCATAAAAAAATAGAAGGTTATGGGGACTTTGGGTTGAAGAAGACGAATGAGTCTTCTTCGTATAACGCAAACGCGATTTGGTATTTCAACCTAATTTACAATGCATTTTTAATTCAAGTGCAATTACCTTTCATAACTTACAAGTACACATTTCTTCTATTTTTTTTTTTTGGGGGGGGGTTCATCCGGGCTAAGAACAGTTTTAGGTGGTATGCGTTTTAGAAGTTGAGATAAGCGATGCAAAATAATGTTGAATAAATCTATTATGTTTATACAAAATACCAGGGTAACTTTATTGAAATCTCACAAATATAACGGAATTGTAATCATACCGTAAGAGTCTTCGCTCTTTCATGGCCGCTGTATGTAGCATTCCTACAAAGTAATGCAGCACATAGCAGAAACTTGTTCTGCAAAAAGAAAAACAAAGACGATCTTGTTCAAGAAAAACGCAACGTGGACGTTAACAAGCACGCCAGTGTTCTAGACTAAACATTGCACAAACAAAAACCGACTAGATGTTGCGCGATAGTGCTGGAACAATTCTTGGGCCCACCCTCGTTCGCTATAATATACTGCGTGGGGAGAACTAACCCGGCAGCTCCCGTCTGACCCAGAGCCCCAGACTCTGATGACAGATGCCGGAGTCATCCATCTTTTCCCGCCCCGACGTCGTGGCAACCTATAATGGTCTTCTGCGAGGCTGGCCGCTGAGTTCATCCGTATCATAGAGTAACGAAAAGTGAAACCTCGTGTATACATACACTGGCCTTGCACCAACGTCGAGTCTCTTATCATGCGGAACAAATTACTGAAGTAGAAAAAAAAATGAAATAAGAAAAAGAAAGCAAAAGTATTTACTAACACGCGGCCCTGACGCCACTCAGCTGCGGTGGCGCTGCTTTCGGCACGGCGCATGTTCAGACGCTTCACTTCACGCGAATCTAAAAGAAGAGATAGAGACACCTCTCTCCATCTCTCTTCTTTCACCGTGGTTCGGATGGATGGATGGATGGATGTTAATGGCTATACCCTTTGTAACGGGTGTTAGCTTGCGCCACCTAACCTAAATCGAATTCTGCAACAAAAAACAAAAAAACATAAACGATTTTGTTTTAGAAAAACGCAACGTGGACGTTAATAAGAGGATAATGCGGAATCCTTATCGGAAACATCACCGATCGAGCAACAACAGAAAGACAAACTCACTTCTTGTAGTTCCGACGGGCGAAACTCAATTTGACCGGGGCCTATAGGTTGTGAGTCTTACGACCCCCACGAACCGCAGAGTCTCCCGAGTATCGTGGGTTGCGTTTACAGTACGAGGTGTGAGGTGAAAGCGAAAGCGGCGATCGTCTTTAAGCGTCTCCCGGTGTTATTCATCCTGTCCATCCACCATCCTCCTCGCCACGCTAAGCCCTCTTGACACTCATCTGCTAGAACCATCGAATCAACTTAAACATGTAGAGAGAGCCACTACATATTCAGGCTATGTTCCAAATCTTACCCGAGTAACCTGTCTCCTACGTCATCGGGTAAATACCACGTGACACCTCGAGTAAACGATCCGCGACTCGATTCTGCAACGGCCGGGATAATCACCTGGATACTACGCGGATTGGCTTCGTCTTGGGCTGCGGCAAAAAGAAAACGCAGCAGCGATGGCTGAAAGGAGCAGACGATCTCTTTTGATCATGGAGAAAGCACTCGAAGAGACGATAATATTAATGACGACGGGGTGTTTTCTGAGGTGGCTCCACCAGCTCCTTCTGCTCACCTTCCTTTTGGGCTGTCTATTGAGATCAAAATTACTCCTTTCAGTTAGACATGAAAAATTTGTTTTTATTAATCAGCGCGATCGCTGCAAATCTAGTCCAGGTGCCCTAAACGCATACATTCCACGCATCGTAATTTGCACCGATTACGATTTGCTGAAATTGCTTCCACACGGTGTCAGCGGTACTAGCGCAGGGGCTTTCTCAGCAGTGATATGTAACTTACGTTCGCTTTGACGCGAATATGATTACAAAATCACGAAGAAAACTTCCATACCGCTAATAGGCGATTTCTTCGGGAGGAAGATGGGGAGGGGTTAATGACTGATCATAGACATGAACTACTTCAAAGCCTTCGTTGCTTTGCAAGCGTTATCCTATCATTACACACACTCTGGGGGAAACAAAATATACTTCCACATTATATACTGAGTTCCAACATTTTCAGCCTTGAACGTGAGAATACGGCATTCCCTCCAACGCCGAAGACGAGGATGCGGAGAAGCTCCTGTATACGCTCGCACTCTGATAATAACAACAGGTATGCCTTCCCGGGGAAGGTGCATTGTCTGGATGTGATGCAGTCAATTCCTGCGTTGAAGACAGCAAATCGTAATAACCACACATAAATGACTGCACCTCATTCTTTGTCATTTCGAAAGTCCGCCACCCAGAGCCAACGGAGCAAGCGAGCTTTGACTGCTGTCGGTGCAGAAAGCAGACGACGAAGCAGATCACGTGACCTATTTACTCGATTTGATCCGACGTTACCCCCGATCGAGGAGGGTAGCGTGAGTAATTACTCCGGAGTAAAGAACCCGCTTCCGGAACGCGAGTTCTGACGTCATCGAGTAAGCGCGAGTAACTTTTGAAACGCCACGGTACGAAACCTTTACTCCGGAGTCCGATGGAGTAAATTTTGGAACGCAGCCTAAGAGTATTGGAACTCGATCCCCAAAAGTATCTTGTCGGCGCCGCCATTTTGGCTCTTAGTACAGACGGGGCGCCATTGGCAATCGTCACGATTCGAAAATGCAACTTCTTTTGCTCTAGTTAGCATATCAAGCTGAAAAGCTCGGGCAATATCAATTTGCCCTGTTTCTGTTTTTTTTTCGGCAATTCTTGGCAATTTTTGTCAATTTTTAATAATTTTTTAGAATGTTTTGATAATTTGTTCGACAATATTGACAAATTTGACAATTACGACATGTTTTTGATATTTCGTCGAACGATGTTTGACCAACTCTGTTGTTTGTTTACTTTTTGACAATTCTGGAGATGGAAAATCGTTCTCTGTGGCTTCATACAAAGCTTCGGATAACTCGTCACCTTGATTCTAAGCGCCAAGGTGACTGAAGTGACGTTACTCTGACGCGTGAAGTATTTAGTGGATCTACAGCTGTTGCCCAAAGCAGGGTTTGTCAAGCGCTACTATAAAGGCAATCCGCCTCCGGAAGCGTGTCCCACCGAACATTTAGACCGAGGAGTAATTTGAAAGGGTTATGTTTCGACGTTTCAGTCGTGTATCATTGTGTCTCCCCCTCACATCTCCGGAATATTCGGCCTCAAAGAGCATTCGCGCGCCCACGGTACCACGATGTAATATAACTCACAATTTGTTTTTCTTTCTACGTGCTTCGAAGGTGTTGCGACTTGGAAGAGACATATTTTTGCCGTAAGTATTACGCTTGTTCCACTTTCGATTACTTTCCCCATCCCCGTTACAGCCTATATATTAAAAAAAATTCTCGTCAACAACGTTCTTGAAAATGAACTCGCGGATACTAAAAGAAATAACAACAGAAGCACCGTTACCCATGTACAACGCTTCAGGGTTCCCGAAAAGTGACAGATCTGCCTCCCTCAAGCCAAGTACTTTCTCAGTCCGACAAAATATATATACATACAAAACCAAAAGAAACCTGGATTACGTAACGAACTTGGCGACACGGAAGAGTTTCCTTAACGAGCCCCATCTCTTTAGGAACCCTTTTCCCCTACGTCCTTAATCTTGATTCCAGCCAAGCGGCAACGCAAGCTCCACCTAGCGGCATTCTCCACAATTACGTGTCATCCATCTATGTCCCCCTCTCTCCTCTTTCTGGGTGAAAAAAATTGGCGCCGCGATATTGCTCCTTCGTGAAGTAGCTCTTTTTCGGCGCGCCGATGGGTTGGTAAAGCGACATCATAAATTCGCGAGAATGCGCGTGCTCGCTAGCGCCACTGGGGCGACCTACATTCGAAGGAGGCGATATATCTTCTATTGTCTCGTTCGCTTTCTACGCATAATGCCTGCAATGCGCCGCACTTATTAACAGAAATGGCCCGCGTTCCCGAGGAGCGAGGAATAATAAGTGGCTCGAAGAAGACTTGGAGCGTTTGAACCAACCCACACATAATGCACCGCCAGTATGGTTCATATTAGGGAAGGCGTCCCGGAATTCGAGGATGGGTCGGAACGCTCTTTTTTGTCGCTGGATTCCCGCTTCGTAATTTCTCGCTTTCTGTTGACAAGAATACCACGTGAATGTAGTAATGTTATTTGTTGTGAATTCAGCAGGGTCGTATTCACACATCTCTAAACTGTCCTAGGTTTTGTCTTTTTGTGCTTTCGTTCTTTTTTTTATTTCTCATAGCTTCAGATGTTATTTGATTTTGTTATTATGTATTTGCTTTGTTCGCGGAAAATATTTTTAATAAGCAACGTTGCCTCTAATAAACCGCGAGTTTGAATTGAGATCTGGCATTCCGTGACCCTTGTTAAGTGAGCTTCAAGAGTTTGAGGTCAAGTCTATAATATATTATGTGCAACGCGGACATGTCATTTAGCCCGAATTTAGGAATTTAGTGCAAACGCCCACACCACGCTAAATATAAACATCTGGTCTCTCGGCTCCTCCAATATTAACCGGGTAGAAAGGACGGTGAAAATGAAAGTGATATGGCGCGCTTGAAACATTATTCGCACCCTTGTGAGACTGTGATTAAACTCGCTAACCTATCTCTCGCTCTCTCTCTCAAAACAACAACAACAACAACAACATAAAAAGTGTATTTTGTTTGTTTTAATGAGTTTAAGTTCCGAGATATCGGGGTGAGGCGACAATGTCCCCGGGATTTACAGTGGCCGTGCAACCACATTAAAATGGTCTGTTTCTCACTCGACACAAAATTACTGGTACTCGTTTTGCTCAAGTATTCTCGCAGGCAACGCCACTGACTCAGACGTTTCTTTTTCGCGGTGTATTTTAATTATATTATCCGACGATTTTCTCGCCTATATGCTTCGTAAACCTTGATGTCGTTTTCAAGGATATAGCATTGCTTACCTAACTATGTGAGGAGCACAGCGAATGCCCTTCCCTTTCAGACTCAGCGCGTGGATTATCACTGCCGGAACATAACCGGTAGCTAGAGCACTTGAAGGCTTGTTATGGGTGCGAGTTGAGTGAGTGAATGCTACTTGCTTTTCTCTTATTCTTGTGTCTGACCGCCATTGTGTAAGAAAACGAAAACAGCAACTAATGCGTGTTCTAGAGATTATAGACGTTGAGGATTAGTTCTAACTGCTAATTACCTGAATACCAAGCAAAAAACTGTCACAGCACTGTTTTAAGCTTTTTGCGACACGTAATCTCGAGTTGCAAAGTATATATATTACGGGAGTGGGTTTTGCAGCTCACGAAGAGTGTAAAAAGCACACCGACTCTTGCTAATAGAAAGTTTTAGTAGACCGTGTTTCCCCCGCTTATGGCCAGAACATCCATTGGGTCAGAACATCCATCGAGTCAAAACATCCAAGAGGTCGCGTGACACCAGAGTCAGAACATCCAACGAGTCAAGACATCCATCCAGTCAGAACATCTATCCCTGTCTAAACATCCATTGAGCCAGAATATTCAACGAGTCAGAACATCCATCATAGTCGGAACATCCATCAGAGTCGAAACATCCATCTGAGTCAAAACATCCATCGGGTCAAATCATCCATCAGAGGCAAAACATCCATCTAATTCAAAACATTATTATTATTTGAATTGAAAAAAAAAACAATATATATTATTTTTGCCGGCTCGTAACGCGAAAGCTTCCACGAATCGCAGAGAAGCGTGCTCTCGAGCTGCGCGGGTCCAAACGACAGCAAAAAAAATTGACCGCATCTCCACGTGGTGAATGATGTTGATTGGGGCGAAGCTCTGGTGGTGCTTGTCTGCGTAGAGGCTGAGCCGCAGCATGCCGAGCCTTTTGTTCGTTTTCATCCATGTCAGAAAGATAATGTGTGGTATGGAACGTGGTTGTATACGCATTTGAGCATTTGACCGCAGCGCCCTCTCGTCTATAAACGTTGAGCCAATGCATGCAACGTTTAACGCGATGATATACGCATTTGACCGCAGCGCCCTCTCCTGTATAGACGTTGAGCGGCTACATGCAACGTTTCATCCATGACATCCCCAGCTCTTGGGTTACTACCACATCTCAGAGCCCCCTACTCGTCCCGCAGTCGTGGCCGAGTGGTTAAGGCGATGGACTAGAAATCCATTGGGGTCTCCCCGCAAAGTTTCGAATCCTGTCGACTGCACAAACATATTTTTCATCACTTTTTTCATCACTTTTTTCATCACTTTTTATCTTTTTTTTTGGCCTTACACGAGCACGTGAGCACGTGAGCTCACGAGCAGGAGAACGAGCACCGGACGCCGGACATACGGACATGGCTAGCCCCTAAGGAGCTTTGCTTCCTACATAACGCCACCCGAGAGGGCAAAGCAGCGGATTTGACCGGCAATGAAAGTAAATTTCAATCTTAAACGTCGCGTGATCACGTAACATTACCGCTCGCCGCTTTCGAGAGCCATTGCCACTGCGCCGTCGTGTCCTACCTGATTTTAATACAGAGCGGACCACCAAAAAGCTGTTTTGTTTTATGCTCCGTTAAGCTACAAGGAAGACACAGTGTCACTGACGAGCGTACACCCGCTAATACAGTGATAAAACAAAAGAAAAATGATTTCGCTCCGTTTACATGCCCTGACGATATTAACTTTAATATTTTGTTTATTTATTTATTAATAAAAACTACAGACCATGGGTGGTTCAAGCAGGGATCAAGGAAAACAACAGCAATGACCTCACAAAACAGGAGATAAAAAAGTCACTAACACTGGTAGAGGAAAATTGAAGAAACTGGAATCACATAATACATACAAAAACGCGCGTTTACTGAATAGCCTAAATAACTGACAAAATCTCCATGAGATAATAAAATCTTAAAGGCAGTCCACAGCTCGAGTAATAGTAAAGAAATAAGAACATGCCCTATCCACTTCCGTCAAGCAACGAATTTGTCCCTCATAATTGATTAAATTTTTTCTAGGAGCGTATGCAAACGGTCCTTGCTTACCATATCGTCAAAAGTCGTTTACACAACAGCCTCTCCTTTCAGGCAAAAAACGATAGTACATTCAACTCGTCAAAATATCCATGACAGCCTTCCGAGTCAAAACATCCATTGAGTCAAAACATCCATCGAGTCAGAACATCCATTCGTGTCTAAACATCCATCGAGTCAAAACATCCATCGAGTCAGAATATCCATCAGAGTCGAAACATCCATGGAGTCAAAACATCCATCGATTCAGAACATCCATCCGAGTCAGAACATCCATCGAGTCAGAACATCCATCGAGACCAAACATCCACGAATGGATGTTTTGACTCGATGGATGTTTTGACGCGTTGGATGTTGTGACTCGGAAATCTCTTCCAACCTCAGCGCGTGGATTATCACTACCGGAACATAATCGGTGCCGGAGGACGGGAAGGCTTGTTATGGGTGCGAGTTGAGGGAGTGAACACTACTTGCTTTTCTCATTGTTGTGTGCGACCGCCATTGTGTGAGAAAAGAAAAAACAGCAACTAATGCGTGTTCTAGAGGTTATAAACGTTGAGCATTACTTCTAAATGCTAATTACGTAAATAACAAAAAACGCCGCAGCACTGCTTTAAGCATTATGCGACACGTATTCTCGAGTTGCAAAATATAATAAAGAAGGAAATGTAAATATATATGTATACATATATTATTTTTTTTGCGGGGGTGGTTTCTTTAAGTCATGAAGAGTGTAAAAAGCACACTGCATTTGCTAGTGCCTTACGCAGGTTGTTAATGTCAAAGAGTCGCGCCAACAACAACAACAAATAGGTGAACACTTTGATTAGATATATAGAGTCATCTCCCTGCTCGTACTGCGTAGTTACTTGACAACTTAGACTCACTGTGTCCAAGCACGTGTGGGGAGCAAAATAAGATACACGAAAATCTACTAATGAAAGCACCAAATGAGCGATCTGAATGAAGTATCTCGTTTCAATAAATAGATGAGATAGCAGCAATCTTGCATCGTCAGAAATATTTCCTCACTCGTCGAAAAATTTCACTCATATACAATGTTACCTTTTCTTCTGTTTTTGTGATCGATTCTTCGAAACTTAAGACTGTGGGAAGCAATAAAAAACAAAACAGAAGATGACTACTACAGCGCGAATACGAGTAGTCTGCGTAGCAAACCCCCCCCCCCTTCTTGCCAAAAATGAAAAGGAAGTCTCCGTACTACCTTAATATTTATTATATATTTTTTGATCAAACCGCGCATTAGGCACATAGTAAAGACGTCGTGTTTTTTTGTGTTTTTTTTTTTGTTTAGGGCGCACAGTTACTATTTATTTCTTTATTTGTTTAGTGTTTCACTCTTAATGGCTAATTGCTCTGAAAAGTTTGGATTACATGGAATTGTTTTTAAGCTCTTGCTTTCTAAGGTACATTCTAATAATACTAAATTTCAGTTTGAGGGTAAGCCTTATGGGAATGCGCTTAAGCGATTTTTTTACTGCTGTTTGTAAGAATATAATTGGTTCGATGAATTGAAGAACAGTTGAGGGCCACACAGCGTGGGATAAAACATGGAATAAAAGTATGGATAAAGCTTAGATTAAAATAACCCAATTTAATTAACCAACACCATTTTTTCCATATTATTTGAGAGGCAACCCCCCCCCCCCCCCAAGAAGAAAAAAAAAATATTGTTATGGTGTAACCTTTATATTTACCGACATATATATATATATTTTTTGTATTTGGGATGCAACGTGTCCCTCCCCCTCCCCCCCCCCCCAAAAAAAAAAAAAAAGAAAAGAAGATTGTTATGATATAGCAGATATGTATATTTACCGACATAATTTTTTTCGTATTCGAGCTGCAAAAAATAGAAATCCGCAGCATATCAAGTGGGAATTTAGTGGCTTGGATAATCCTGTTGCTCGGGGTATTGAAAATAAACGTCGTATACTGTAGTAGTATACATGATTGCACTTTTGTGGATTTGTGGACTATATTTTAGACCATTCAATTGGCAGCTTCAACAAAATTGAAGCCGCTCAGCGGCAGGGTATAGAAGCTTCGAGAAGACCACCATTCGGGGCGTCTCTTCTTTTGACCTAGCAATTCTGGATTAATCTTGCATCCAGATGGCATCGCGCTTTTGACGAAATTTACTTCAAGTCGTAAATCTGCCACAGCGTTATTTGTTATCCGAGAAGAGTGCGACTGGGCCTCATCAATCTGGTTCTGTTACATAAGAAAACAAATAAATCAATAAAATGTCGCAATTTATTTTTTTGCTATCGTGCAACACGTATTTTTCTTTTTTCTTTTTAATTTAGAACTCCGCAAGGACTTCACGTGCAAGATTATCAACATTTCGCTACTATTACCGTTCAATTTTGTTCATACAGAGTCGTCTACACGTCGGTAATAAAGTTCCGGTGCATGTCGAGTGCCCGCCTCCTGACTTGAGCGTATCGAACAACTTACGTCTTACCCAATTGCACTTTACAGTCGGAGGTAGTTTGGGACACGCCATTGAGCTGCTTACCACGTACCAATTGCCTCTCAAATAGCCGTGACAGCTACACTACTGCAGTTTATGCCGGTGTGTTATACGGCCAGGGGGACACAGTATAGGGAGGTAATCGTAACGATACGTCGGCTGCTTAACTAAAATGTGTTAATTAAAGCTTTAATTATAAAAATAAACACATGGGTCTAATTAAAAACGTCTTGAGCGTCACCGAAAAACGTAAACTCAGTCAATACCAGGAATACTGGGCGTACGTGGGAAGCACGGTGGAGTGCTGAAGTTATCAATCCTGGAGCAGGTGCAAGGCTACCAGAGTGATATCGCGCCCCTTTCTCCGTCTCTTTGTCGTAGACCCAGCCTTGGGCTCTCTAAAGTTACACGAGTGGCAACTTTAGAGCACTACTGCGCCTCCCACGCGCTCCAAGTATTTCCAAGAAACTGATGCAGTGGTTTTCGATGACGCTCAATAAGTTTCTAATTTGAACCATTAGTCAATTCTCACTGAATATAAAGTTGATTAAAACATTTTAGTTAATTATTCTATTTGTCTCGAGGATTTTCCCTTATACTACGTCCTCCTGGCCGTATGATTCAAACTGCGCATACCGAATTAATGTAGCTTTCACGGTTATTAAAAAAAAATCTCCTAAGCTTAAAAAAAAACCGTATAGCTTTCGCAATTGTCGTCTGGGGAAGCTTCGTCACGCATTAACAAGTCGCGCACTACTTCATAACCGCAACTCGGAACAACATTGCTTGGGACACATTATGCGCAGCGCAGGCGTATAATTAGGCAAGTCGTTTCACTTATTACGGGCAGCGCGTTTGGGGCCGAGCGATTACCCTAATTTACCCCTTCGGATAAATAGGGCCTCGCTCCGACGCGCGTGCTTCGTCGATGCTGAAATATTTATCCAGCCGAAACGCTTATCGATTATTATTTTTTTGTTGTAACTTTTTGATAGCAAGCGAGTGAAATGTATATTGGAAAAAACAACTTTTGTAATAATTTATTTTAAGAAAATGACTTATTTCAAAGGCTATATATAGTCGGTGACAGCTTAACTGTCAAGTGGAAGCTCCTCCCACTTCTCTCCATTTTGGCACAGCGAACGCTGGAGAGGAGGGACTGGAGGCATTGACAGTTCGAGACACCGTGGGCTCGGCTTATTACTACTTTACTACGGATTATTATATTCTCCTTTCCTAATGATGACATTGATATTCATTTTATTTTCATAATCATTACATCAATGGAAGAGCGGCTGGAGGAGCCGGCATGTGATGCTGTCACTTTCTGCGATCCTTGCAATCTGTTTTCAAAAAATCTAATAAAAAAAACAGGGGGAGGGGGGGGGGAGGGCTAGCCAACCCTTCCTTTGGGTTGCGGTGTTCCATCCCTTAGCTGCCGATGTTTACGTCACCTGTCAGGATGCAGCCAGCTACCAGCAAAACAAGTGTCTGTCTGTCTTACAATTGCCTACCCGTGCTGTTCCATTGTCAGGATTGCGGCTACCCACTGCATGACACAGTTGTGTCGTCGCCAGGAGCAAATTACGGGACAAAAAATGAAGATGCGGTAGATATTCAAGTACTACAGGGACGTCGAAAGTCTTCGGGAGATGGGGAGGGGAGGGGAAAAGGGATGCGACGGGAGGAGACGTTTTTCTTCCTTCCCTCGAAGTATCTACACTATTTTGTTACCTCGAGTCCGGACGCAGCCAACGCTACGAGCCGATAGGACCAATCGAATAATGTAAAAAAAGACCCGATGTCATGGTGCGTGTTGTGTTTCTGTGCGCGTTCAATCGTTGCTAAACCTATCACGCAGATCGGTAGAAAGCCCGGTGGCTTTTACTATGTGTGTTTGTATTTGTATGTGTTTGTGCCTTCGACTGCACTGGGGCATATTGATGAACCAAAGTATAAAAATGTCTGAAATGTCTGCGGTTTGGGGGAAGAAGGGGAAGAGGCGACTGCCTTTCGTGATTTTCACCCCTTGTCCCGACGCCACTGGCCGGAGACGTGCTCCCATCAAAAGAATTATTCTTTCAAGACTTCACAAAGAAATAAATAAGCGGCAGTCCCATTCAATAACCAAAATAATACAGAACCCAGACTGAGAAAACACCCCGCAACTTAGAACAATTCCAAAAGAAAATTAAAGCACCGCAGCCAATGGATTAGCCGCATGCACGTGAGCGTTGTCGATATCCCAATATACACGCGTCTTACATCCTAGAATCGAGAAACAAACAACGTTTTCCTACGACAATGCAAAAAAAAAAAACAGATTTTAGATTTACATAAAATATTAATGCAGCGTCTTGCCCCTCGCATCACACATAAGGGCGATTCACACACTTGCGTCGGGTCCGACCGTAGAGCAACTGGCAACGGCTTGCGACGTACGGGTTGCTATGGCAACAGCTGCGTCGGCTTTAACGAAGTCGGTTTTTACCCCGTGTTGTTGGAGCCGACGCAGCTGTTGCCATGGCAACCCGTACGTCGCAAACCGTTGCAGTCGCTCTCGGTCGGGCTCACGCAAGTGTGTGAATCGCCCTTTAACCACAGAACCATAGGGACCTTTAGACTCAAGCATTCGTTTTTATTTATTTATACTTTTGGTGTATACTTTTTTATGACTGTAAGCTCTGGGCTGAAGGGGACGCTGGCCTTACATAACCGAGAACGGGTCGGCTGAGAACCTTGGTTACTCCTGCTCTCCATTCCCTTTTCTCTTTCTTTTTCTTTCTTTCTCTCCCAGAGCTCATTTCGACTGCCCCCTGGAGCAGTTCAAACGCAAGTGCGTCTTCAGGGCTGTCAGAAACTGATCGATTCCTGCGGCCAATCAATTCAGACATGGCTGCCTCCCATCCTCTTTCTTACATGAATCTATTTTATGTTAGTACACGCCTTTTTGAGATTCTTTTCTTTATTTGTCTCGTTTAACTCGTCATTTCTCTTTTTGGGCTTCAATAGATCCGTCTTGAACATCGTGATGGTTTGTGTTCTTGAAGTAAGGGCGAAACTCCCACTGTCAAGATCATTCTTTTTCTCGATTTCCAAATACTACTACACATTTTTTTCTCTCAAGACAGATATAAGTTCGTACCTATATTGTTTTCCGCCAACCACGGGTTTTCTCGGATTCACACGGGTTTATCTAACTCTCATCCCGAGTTTTGTGAATTCAATCTCATATTTTGTAGTCTGTTCAGCTGGGAATGTCTGATTATGATCGTGTCCGCAGATATTGCCCCCACGTGAATTAAAAAATAAGTATATATAGGGTGTATTTTTTATTCATTCAGATTTGTTTAAAAAAAGCCGTGTGAGCTACATTTATGCGGTTTGTGCAGGTAGAGTCATACGGCCAGGCGGACATTATGTGGGTGGCTAATCTTCGCGATAAGTCGGCTAATTAATTAAAATTCGTTAATTAAATTTTTAATTAGTGGAAAATAGACATATGGTTCCAATTAGAAACTTGCAGAGCATCATCGAAAACCACTGAATTATCTATTCTTAGAAGGATATAATGCCGGGGCAGCATTTTACGGCGTTCTGTAAAAACGCTCCATTTGGACGCGTTTCTAGATTTCGGTTTCTTGTCAGAGCGCATCTACGCGCCCGCGGTCCTGCTCCCCAGTGGCTGAGGCGCGCAACTCACGTACGCCCTACTTTCCTTTGTTCTACGAGAGAGGCGAGGGGGTGGCTTCGCGCCGCGACCACCGGGGAGCGGATGATCCACGAGTGAAGGTATATATATATATATATATATATATATATATATATATATATATATATATATATATATATATATATATATATATATATATATATATATATATATATATATATATATATATATATATATATATATATATATATATATATATATATATATATATATATATATATATATATATATGCCCTTTGCCTTTAAACGTGGTTTCCAAGTTCTACAGGAGAATAATTTACGATGTCAGATAAAACTGTTTGATTTCCGGTAATTGCAAAGGTTTTTCACCAACGTTCGAAGCTCCTTGTTTTCCAAGTCTATTGTCCCCAATAGCCGTGAGCTCAGATTGGGAGTACAATCCTTAAATTAAAGTTTCTCAAATAACAGCTCTGGTCTTTCATGTTACTTTCCTTTGCGACGGGTAGCGTGTCGATCTAACACTCTCCATTTAACGTGACGGTTAGAGCGCATACATTCCTATTTCTTCTAATAACCTTCCTTGGTGACTTTTGTTCGTGTGTAAGCCATAAAAATATCCCAGTGACGTTCTGCATATTGTTAGAATATTGATTTTCTATACTTGGTCCGCCGCTAAACGTACAAAGACGATGGAAGCTACATTTGCTCTCCAGACCAAAACATCATCTGGCCTTTCATCACTTGACCCTGCTCCCGGCGCGTTCATGTGGTGCGAGACCGATGGTTTACTGTTTCAACGAGCATGTAGCTTCCAATGCCCTGTGAGCTTAGCGATGAAAAGAGTGCAAATGATATCGACTTTCCCGAAAAAGGCGCATAATTTTGCAGAGAGTTTAGATAAGGGGCGTTGCATCAGACACCGCTTTTACGAAAACATTCAGTGTTGTGCATCATAGCAAGCTGGCTCTCAAAAGATAATCATATTTTTATCATTGCAGGCCAGATGGGTTGAATATATTTATTAGATACTGAAGAATATAAAATATTCTATTTCACAGGAGCTAAGGCCAAGTGGGAAAAGAAATAGTTATGTCCAAAGATGCTCCTGAGTACTCACTTGCCATACACTCCAGCAGTATCCCTCGGCTTAGTATTTATTTTATGAAATCGCATAAATTGGCATCAACGAGAAGTAAGCCTTGACTCGATTGTAATTCGTGCTAATTAACGAGTCTTGCACATATATACTGTTCACAAGATCATAGTTTCCAGGTCACGAATTAAAGAACGCTAGCAATGAGAACCTGCAATATTATATGGTCGGCCGGATCATCCATCCCCGAAAATGATTAACGCATAAATATAATAGACCGGACATGAAAACAAGTCTTGAAACGAAATGGGTAATGTTAACAGTCTTCATTCACTAACACACTTCAGACAGCTTCTGCAACAAAAAAGTAAATTAAAGCGAAAAAAAAAATGAGGCAGTATTTTTGTCGAATTTGTTAGTGTTATAAACACTGCAGCAAACAAGCGATTAAAAATAATTAAAACAAAACGAGTTGCAGGTTGAAGTGTTTCTTTCGAGGAAAGAATTGAAAAGATGGAAACTTTTCAAAATAAATAAAGCGGACTGAAAGTAGGGAACGGCACCGGTTTTCAAACAAGCGACCGACGGAAGCTCGGAGAGCGGAAACCGTACATCAGCCGGGTTGGGTTCGCAGCAAGGTTCGTGCTGCGAACCGAACGTGACTGGAGACACTGAACCTGAGAGAGTATTTTTGTCACACATCCTTCTAGCTTCTTTTTTTTTTGTTGTTGTTCATGATAATCAAGTTCAATTGCTTCGCCCACCTTTTTTTATTAAATTGTTTCATGAAGGGGGAAATTTTGTCCCCATGCTCGTTGACTTTTTTTCTTTTATTCCAGAATTTTGTGGTGTTTTGGGTACTCTAGCTTTGTCCCTACTAAAAAAAAAACTCTACAGCTTGGCATATTTGCGAGTTACCCTACCCGCGGATCATCGGCGAATATTCACTGTCAACTTTCGGATGCAGATAAAAATGAAATCAGAGGGGATTGCGGATCGGACGCGAAGCGTATGTTTTGCGGGAGCAAATGAACCTCTTAGGAAAAAAAGTACCAATTGGGTAGAAAATTTCTCCGAATATCTGCGGGTCCGGGTATACATTTTTTCTGAAGCTGTCCACAAGCGTGCGCGACCTCTGAGTAGAGAGTGAATAAGTATATGTTATAGTAGGAAGTGCATCATCGTATGTTTCGCGGGATTACATGAACCTCATAAAAGAAGAGGTGCCAATCGGGAGAAAATTGCTCTTTGCGCCAGAGAAAAGACCTGATTATTGCCAAAGATCGCTTTAGAGCGTTCTGTCTCGCCAAAAAAGCTGTGTTTAAAAAAAGTAAAAAAGAATTCATGTGCATAATTTGTTTCGGGAAAGCGTGTTCTTGTTTGGCAAGAAAAAGAGCGGGAAACGTTCTTCGGGTCAAAAAAACCCAAATAGTGCAAGCCACAAGAAACCGAGAAGTGAAATTTGGCGAGTGTGCGTGCGTACGCTTTCTCCTGAAACAATCGGCTAGTTGTTGATAGGTATGTGGTTTGGAGCAGGCAGTTCGAACTTCTGTTTAAAATTGAAATCGATAGGGAGGTGTTGCCATTCTTGAATATTTTAATGTTTTCCCAGCGGTGTACTCTCGTTTTTTTAGCGTGTGATGCGAGTACCTCGCTGCGGTGAGGGACCACCTTTTCCTCTCTGACTGTTTTATTGTTTGACCTAAATAAAATGACACAACGTCATAAGTGTGCCCGTTATTAATTTTTATGTTTAGAAAATGCGCATCTGCTTGAAGTAAGTGTACACTATAACAAAGAAGGAATCAAAAGAATAAAATGTTCTTCGATTTGAACGCATCTTCTAGGGAAAACTTCGCAGACTATCGGGACGATTTCATTATCAGGGTGGTTTCATTTGAAATTGAACAGGCTTGTCAAAGTGTATTTTTTTATTAAAAATTGAAATAATATATATATATATATATATATATATGTATATATATATATATGTGTGTGTGTGTGTGTGTGTGTGTGTGTGTGTGTGTAATAGCCTTATTCGCGTAAAAAATAATATATATATATATATATATATATATATATATATATATATATATATATGACGAAGACGAAGACCTGTCTCAGGTCGAAACGTCGAATAAAATCCTCCTGGTTCGTTTTCTACCGTCACCCTGCATATCTGTCTATATATATATATCTATATATATATATATATATATATATATATATATATATATATATATATATATATATATATATATATATATATATATGGGTGGTTTCATCTCAAATCGTGCAGGCAAAAAGGGTCGAATTTTTAATTTCGCTGAAAAAATATATGTTATGGCGTCGTCTCTAAAAACGCAGTAGCCACAAACGGCAAGTCCGTCGGATTTTTTGTTCTCGACTTACGAATTTTAAAAGAGGCCGCGGCGGAAAGCAGTGTTTTTCACATCCGTCGTGGGTCGGATGTTTCGCTCGATCTCCCGTCGTGGATTTTCAGTCCACATTATATTAACTTTTTTCAAGCACTCTGTGGGCACAGGTAAAAGGCTCTAATACCATGAAATAATTTTAGGCGTTTTGCTTTTTTTTCTGTAAAAATGTCAAAAACGCCCCCTCGGTCAATTGTTGACGAACTTTGACAATTAAATACTGGCGATCTACTTGGGTTACATCAATATTTTTTATGTCTATGGAGAGCCCAAAACACGCTCTTTATAGATATTATAAAATGATTTACCTGTATTAAATAGCCTTTGCGGGACGTTTACGTTAATGTTATGCGAAAACCAAAAAGTACCAATTTTAAAATCGATTTTCTCAAAAAACCCATTTTTTATTTTTTTATTTTTTGTTAAAATGTAGATATGATAGTTGTCTACTCGAAAAGCAAGTCGAGAAAGTGTATATTTTGTTTGTATGTTCTATATTTAAGCCTCAATATCGGAAAAAGACGTCTTCGTTTTGCAAGACCTAAGTCAGACAAAAAAAAAACCGTGCGCTTCTATGAATTGTAAAAAAGTTTTCTTGAATTTTTGTCTGCGTTTTGTAATCAATTATAAACGCATTTTGTGGTATTGAATAGTTATTTATGTTTTGAAAAGAGCGGGAAACCACGAGAAACATATCTAATCAAATCAGCAGGCCTAGTAGACCTTCAATATCGAAGAGGCACAGACGTTGTATTTTTTCGATTGATAAAACTTTCACTGTAAACTAGCATGACTAGCTATTAGCTGTCATATTACTAAGACATGAAAAGTCACCACGTCATTGATCTATTATATACAATTCTTTCCGAAACCAAACGCTAGGGTTTGTTCACCGCACATCGCACAGATCACCAGGGAATATCCTTTCACTTCCGTAATACACAAAAGTGATGACACAGAAACGATCCGAAACACACGGAGAGATTGTCACGGAGAAGGGTAGGGAATAAAAATAAATAAATAAGAATAAAATTACCCAACTCCGATCTTAACGAAAATTGCGGTAAAAAAATAAAAGATTTAGGTTCGAGCCGTGGCAAGGCGATAGGTCCACGCCTGGTCAGACAAAGAAGTCAACGACACGTAAAGGAAAAAAAAAGTTAATTAAGACAGAAAAACTCAGCCGCACACGGCAAGAACAAAAACCAACTCCTCCGGGCATTCCCTAAACGGGACACAACCAAATGCGTGCGAACACGCTCTCTACAGCACCGTCAGGCCGCTACGCCATGAAGAAATAAACCCAACAAGTAAACAATGCTAACAAACAGTTAGTAACGAAACATAAAAAAAAAGTTCAGCAGAACCGCACCCGAGAAACAAAGTTCAGCGGGGCGAAGAAACACACACGAAATAAAATTAAAAAAAAGTCTTAACTGACCGACGCCGAGTCCAGTCCCATGACACTGAAGCCTGGCAGGATGATGGCGTCCAGATGATGCTCGAATCTATTCTTCACTCTGTTCCGCACATCCGTCGTGGCTGTGCGGAACAAAGTGAAGAATAGTTTCGAGCAGCGGTGCGCGAGAAGGTAACCGAGACGTAACATGCCTCGAGCTTCATATCGGGAGAGGAGCTTTCGAGGTAGTTACTGCATGCAGTTACTCAAACTTTTTCTTTAACCCTTCCCTTTAAAAAAAAAAAAAAACACGTCAGCCGGCGCTAACTTTTCATCTCGGGAGAAGACCACTCTTCACAAACGGTTATAGTTGCCAAGGAGGCTGACTTCGACCCAACTAGTCTCCGGGCAGAATAGACACAAGTATATTTACCAACACGCTCGTTTTTGATGCTAGTCTCCGGGCTTTGCTGTTTCCAAAAGAGATAACCCTTCGGTGCTATCGGATTTCCGCGGAGGGAGATAGAGTACATAAAATTGAAAGAATAAAACACGGAGGACAAGCACAGGACAACCACTTTGCAGAGCACGGCCATTTCTAGGATAGGGCGTTCGAAGCTTGGGCAAATACGCGGTATCGTTTCACGCGTGCACGGATGGCTGGTTTCAAAATTTTCCCACATCCCTAACGAAACCGGCCCATCTTCGTGTGCGTGCGCGATTTTCGTCCCGCGCCGCCGGTTTTAGCTCGCACGCGGCGTTGTTTTGGCAGGCAGAACTGTTGTTGACCGTCGATATTGTAAGGCCATGGTGTTCTCATCCTCCCGGGCAACAGTTACTTTGCTTTCCCTTCTGCAATACTCTGACTGACTGACTACTCCTGGGTGGCCGTCACTGTTCGCCGCGTCAACGACACATTCGTACCATTTCACTCCTCGTGACACAGGGTGCGCTGCTCGCTTTACTGTCACGGGCCGTCCTATCTAACACAACGAGCGCGAAAGGTCGTGGTCATCTGCTGGTTCCGAAAGGGCGGGACGTTCATATAGGCCAATGAAGGCCCCGAATCAATAGGACGTCTGCCGATTTCTATACATTAAAATTTACGACGCCTGCTGGTCTGTTAAGAAGTGTTGCTTTCTCTTTTGAACTGCTCCAATGTAGCTTGCCGCCTATAATAAAATTTAAATGATCAATAAATATAACAGGGTGGAACTACTGTATTTCATTTTTATGTGGGTGCGTTGAAAAAAGTCAAAAATATTTCCAAGTTTGTGAAGACGCGCAATTCGCAAGTCCGTTTCAAGCCGTAAAAACACGTTTTTGTACGATATTGATGCTTAAATATAAAACATACAAACAAAATATACACTTTCTCGACTTGCTTTTCGAGTAGACAACTATCATATCTACATTTTAACAAAAATAAAAAAATAAAAATGGTTTTTTTGAGAAAATCGATCTTAAAATTGGTACTTTTTGGTTTTCGCATAACATTAACGTAAACGTCCCGCAAAGGCTATTTAATACAGGTAAATCATTTTATAATATCTATAAAGAGCGTGTTTTGGGCTCTCCATAGACATAAAAAATATTGATGTAACCCAAGTAGATCGCCAGTATTTAATTGTCAAAGTTCGTCAACAATTGACCGAGGGGGCGTTTTTGACATTTTTACAGAAAAAAAGCAAAACGCCTAAAATTATTTCATGGTATTAGAGCCTTTTACCTGTGCCCACAGAGTGCTTGAAAAAAGTTAATATAATGTGGACTGAAAATCCACGACGGGAGATCGAGCGAAACATCCGACCCACGACGGATGTGAAAAACACTGCTTTCCGCCGCGGCCTCTTTTAAAATTCGTAAGTCGAGAACAAAAAATCCGACGGACTTGCCGTTTGTGGCTACTGCGTTTTTAGAGACGACGCCATAACATATATTTTTTTCAGCGAAATTAAAAATTCGACCCTTTTTGCCTGCACGATTTGAGATGAAACCACCTATATATATATATATGTTACTCCACAAGCAAATATTAAGTGACAGGGTTAAAATCTGTTTTTACCCTCATTTGTCTACCCAGTTCCGCCGCTGTGGCAATTGCCAGAGAGGCTACAACACCACAGTAATTGTTTAGGTATGCTTATGCTATGCTGATTATTTCTAGTTCAGAAACAGCATGGTAATTTTCTGAACGACACGAGGGGGGCGAAAGCGTTGTTCGTCTGCGAGTACCCCAGCCTTTCCAACCGTTTTTTTCTTCGTTCACGAGAGCAACGCAACGCATGCACTTGTAGACCACTACGCGCGGAAGCCATCTGCCATTCAGTTGCAACGGCTCTGGCGGTCTGGCGTTCTCTCCTAACCTCATAGACTTTTTTCTGCAGGCAATGCCATCTTGAATTCGTCGCTACTTCCAGTATGGGCGAAACGGTATATTTGCTGTCGCCGTCGCCGCTGTAGGAGACACTAGGGATATAAGCGTAACCGTCACACATTCTCGTGTTGCCTTCCCCTATTTTTTTACCATTTGCAGGTTGAACGCTTTGATGCTTTTTCGTCGCCCATACCGGATATGCCTACTTGGCGGTCGGTGGCGAGAGTGAGTCTTGAAAAAGGTCTATATATATATCTCTGGATGAACGCGCTTCACTTCTTAACAGATTTTCTACGGTCTGCCCATCCTCTCGGGGTACTTTTTTTTCTGACGTTTAATTCATTTTTTGTTTACTCGAATAAAACTACATCAGTATGTAAAAAAAGATAAAAAAATCTTTAGCTCACTTTTGATTATGCAGAGGATTCTTTTTTTCTAGTAGTTAAAAAAATTTTTTTGCGAAATAAAAGTGTCAGGCAACCCTGATTCTCCAGCCGTCTTTCGTTCTTGTTCGTTTGTACGTATAAGCGTCTCGTTGTCAGATAAAATAGCGAAGTCAGCTGGCAAATGCTTTGTGCAGCGGCAGCCAACATTATGCGTGTTTGCAGTCGGCAATAGGCACAATAGAGCCTGTCACGCTGCCAACGCACAAGACAAAATATAGTCCGCAGACACCGTCCTGCAGGCCGTGATGAGCAGTGCGATAGGGGCTTAAGTCTCGATGCTTTGTGGCAGGGACGCGTCTGTCATGTTGATGACTTTGCGGGTGTACGATGTGGAGTATGTGAGATGTAAGCTATCATAGTTAGGCGTATCCGCGTTTTTGAGGCTGCTTCGGGTCTTAGAGCTGCATGGAACGAACGTTTTGTCGCGGCAGCAAGATCCGAATTCAAAATTACGCACCAAACACTTTTCATTAAAGAAAAATAATCGAGTAGTGAAGGCGTTAACGCGCAGGCCACCTGGTAAATGCATTTCATTCTTCTCATTCCAAACAAAACAAAACAAAAACAAAAAAGTCCAAGAAAAATTACATACACTATTGTCTCGAACGCAGCCAACGAAGGGGGAGCGAATATGTGTGTATGTCGGTTATATTTTTATTTATTTATTTTTATTTTGCTTGTCTCGGGCTGAAGTGCGATAAAGCTGCTTGATGTTCTTTTTTTATATTAGTTTGTACAAACGACGCTATAGTTTTGAGGTTGGTTTCCTCGACGATTTTGGATCACCTTCAATTCCACTAGTTTCTACTGCTCTAGAGTGCATTTGTCTCTTGCTTCGCCAACTCTTTGTCATTCGTTTTGTTTTTTCTTCAATTCTTTTAATGCGAGTTTCATAATTTTCGTTGTTTCGCCACTGTTTCCCGTCATCTTCTTTCAACTAAGCATATCTCCGTCAAACTGGGATTTTAGTGACAACAACCTTCGTGCATCCCCCCCCCTCCCCCCTGTCGACTCCACTCAACAAATTTCATAGTTTCTGACTTGTCTCGTCACGTTTGCTCTCTTTCTAGCTCGCTTATTTCTATCTGTGTCTCTGGTTTTGTCATGCTCCCGTTGCTTCCATCACCTAGCCTTTTTCACACGATTGCGAAAGAGGAAAGATGGCCTGAGTTGCGGTTTCCTTTGGTTCTATAAATTTTGTTTATCAAATCAACTTAAATCAAACCATTGATGGCATCTGTAAAATAGAGATGCCAGAGCCATGGGAAAAAAGCCAATCGTTGTTGGCTTGACGAGGTCGGGGCCTTCGTGCCAGTGCACCACTGTCAGGTTTACGCTAATTTCAACGCGTGGGCCCTTCAGCAAGGTACAAACAAAAGAGGAAGCAGTCACAAATAGCATGCACCGTGTTTAACTTCAAAAGATTGACGAAACAGTAAAATCAAATAAAACGTTGTTCTGTTCTGGCCTAGGTATAAAAGAACGCATGTTGAAGAAAGCCTCTATTTTTTCTTGTTGGGATATGTTATCTTAACCAACAATGTCACGGCTGCTTTTACGGGTAACGTTGATATGCACATATATTTTCTCTCATATGGAAAGACAAGTTAACTATATCTAAATGCGCTTAAAGTCCACAATCAGGCCATCCTGTTGTTCTCGCACGAAAGCACAGGCGTTAACAAACCTCTCGTTTCGTAAATCTCTCGCGCTAACAAACCCGTCCGGTTCTAACCTTTCAAGCACGGTGTTTCAACAAATCAAAAACTATTTCTTAAAAAGATATATAAAAGTCACTTGTGTCAACGCCGTTCCATAGCAGAAAAACTCTTGAAATACGAAAGGGAGAATTCTTCCAACTTCCAGTCCTTTACGCAACCGTGCGATTGATTGCACACGTACACTCTCTCTACCATTCCCTCTGCCATCACGTCTGGCGCGTAGGTATACGCCGTCCTACGTTGTTCCTTTTCAAGTACTTTTTTCAGGCTCCCCGAGGGCAGCGTCGCTACTATACTCCGCTCCACCCGACGTTGGACAGCCGCGGACGTCACCATCCATCCCAGCCAGTCGAGCGCTGCGAGGTCATCACGTGACTTGCCATCCCGCACGACGCTGCCCAGCGCCGGGAGCTCACCTGACGGGATATCGGCTTGGCTTCGCTCGCTCTCATCGTTCGCCGCGGTTCATTGTGAGGTTGAAAGAAGTCGCGAATTGACTTCCGCCATCTCAAATTAAGCCTAACGACACTGCCGGGGACCACCAAAAGCTAGAACGAGTTGACGACTGCGCAAATAGTACCCGTCTCTCTATAATGCTCCCAATCCGTTCTTTCGAACTCTCAGACTTTTTATTTTTTTTTTGTTCTTTGATTCATCACTATGCGGTGTATTTCGACTGCTTGCTGAAAACCCTCATCTCTTTCTTTTTTTCACTTTGTTCTTTTCGTATTTTTGGCCGCTCTTCACCTTCGATTCTTTGCCTGTGGACGACAATACTCCGTTTCACGTTAGATTGTACCGCAGCCGAAGCTATCAGCCGCCCAGCCAATCTGCCAATCTAACGCTGTGAACTTATCACGTGACAATGGGCCCGCTGAGCTCCTCCCAAAGGTCACGTGACGCTCAGACGGCATTGGATTGGTTATGGACGGCTCGTATAGCCTCCTCCGAGATCCATCGTAAAGTGAAACGAAATATACCTGGTTATTCCTATTTCCATGCTCGGTGCAGTGATTGTTTTTCCCTCATTGCGCGTTCTTCATCCTTTTTTCTTTCTTTTTTTTTTAGAGCGGTGTTGTCTATTTTTTTTTAACCAGAATTCGTTCGTTAGCGGCGAATCGCAGGACTTTCCGCTGTGCAATCAGGTAAGCCGGTGTTTTTTATCCTTCGGACGGGAGGGCTATATTTGTTGTGTGCACTTTTTATGTTTTATTTTTATTTCAATTCAAGCTTTTATAAGCGGTCCTACCGCGCTTTTTGTTCGTGTAAGTCATTTTTCTTTTGCCCGGGGACTCCACGAATATATTGCAATTTTGGTCTGCGTATTTTGCTGCAAGTTCTCTTCAACAACCGATAGATTTCTTGTGATCGCCTGTAAGGCCTCCTTACCTAAATTGCGCATGTTTCCTTCTTTTTTTTTTGTGGATATGTTTGAAGAAACCGTGCACTTGTAAATGCATTTTTTTTCTTGCACATCTCAGATAACCGGCAGTGCCGCACTGAAGCGATGTCCTTTCAATAGTTGCGTGTGGTATCACATATGTTAAAGCCGCTATCGTTGATCCCGATGACACTCAGATGCAGACTGCAGGAATTTGGACGATAAAATATACCACGAAAAAAAGTAGATTATCAAAATATTGTATCTCATTGTGAAGCTGTGCAGATTCTCATGGCCAAAAGAAGCGCGTAAGAATTTCGCACCAATTCAGCATAATATCGATAAAAGGATCAGCGGTGCTTAGTGTATACACATAGAACCACGATCGCATAAAATTGAAAGAATGAAACACGGAGGACAAGCACAGGACAAGTGGTTGTCCTATGCTTGTCGTCCGGGTTTTATTCTTTCAATTTTATGTGTATTCATCTTCAACCCGCTTGCCTTCACCAGTCCACGACGCAAATTCACGTATAATCCAGAGAAGGACGTTGGATTCGCTTCACTCGAATCATACACCGTACTTGCGAACTTTTGTCCGCATCAGGTTCATGTTCTCCACGAGCCAATTTTGGCAACAAAAATGGTTTTTCTTGGACGGTTTGCACCCGGGGCATAATCCGCACCTGGCGTATTGTTCACGCGTACAACTGTCCTACACAGCACGCCTGGAACATACCTGTTTTATTAGCGCACGACAAAGCCCGTGTCATAGAGAAATCATCACTAACATAATCTGTCCTTCAGAACAGTCTCGAAAAATAAATCCTTGCATAGCCCTATACCCGTAGATAGTCCGCACAGCGAAATAGTTACACTTTTAGACACGTATAGTCGTGAAACTGTGGTCTGGAAAACGGGATACTTGTATAACCAAGCCATGACTAGCGGTTCTGCGTTTCGTCATTCAGTCACCGTGGTAGGTCTTATTCTACTTCTAATGTTAAGAGGCGTAGAGCAAGTTCGAGTGTCATGAATGAAATCTTTTTTCCTCGCCCGTGAGTATTATGATGGTGAATTTACAAAGAGTGCTAGGGTGCCAAGTGTTAGCGTGCTTGAAGGTAAATGTGCCAACGTTGCATCGTGTATTTGCAGTGTTCATCTGGCAATCGAGGTGGAAAGAAAATGTCGCGACAATCTGTTTCGTCGCGTTAGTATACTAACGCGACGAAACAGATTGTCGCGACATTCTCTTTCCCACCTCGATTGCCAGATGCTTGACAAAGACGTAGGATAAGGAAAGTCCTCCTTGATAAAGGAAGACTTTCGTTATGCCTACGTCTTTGTCAAGCAAGTTGTTTCTCGTTTGATGTGTTTCAGAGATCAAACCAATTCCTTTCTTCGCGGTGTAATTCAGACTAGACTGCCAAATGGAATCCCCTTGTTTATTGTTTCTCCTTGTTGTCGAGAGCAATGTAGAATTGGTGGTAGTTTTCGTGCAAGAAGTGGCTGATGCATGTCGTTGTCGGCACGCGCGTTTTCACTTGATTACTTGTCAACTGTGCCCCGCAAGCGTTTAACGCATGACGGTATTAAAAGTGTGTTTCCTGTACCGTTTGTACCACTCAATGTCCCAGGCAAAACCAGGGCATGGTAATTTATCCAGTGTAAAAAAATGTCAATTCCGCCTTTCATGGCAAAAACGGTTTTCTTCTGGCTGCATACGAAGTCTCTCCCTGTTAAAACCGGGATCGTACAAAAAAAAAAAAAAAACTCTTTTTGTTCCTTGGGCTGTTGAATTTAATATAGCAAAAACAGGGACTTTTGAACACGCCTTTTTAGACTGTTGAAATGCCATTCTGTTCTGGGACGTTCTCCAACGAACTTAGAAAAAGACTTTCCTCTTACCGTTCACGGCATTAGGTTTCTACCCGTGGAAAAGAATTGTGACACTCGTGTTGACTTCAAAAATGATTCTGGGCCTGTATACTACTTTCTACTACTTTGTCTGCTACATCGGCTGCATTTCAACCCCGGTCAATCAGGCTCATTACTTTTAGAACCACCGAATAGAATATCCCATCGTCAAAATAACAGCAAAAGCTTCAAACGCAACTTTGGTTCCACAGCCGCATTTAATAACTCATCACTTCCTAACGCAATCAAGAACTGGAACGGTCTTCCCGAAGCCATAGTCAACATATCTGATAAAAAAATGTTTCGCAATGCCGTCTCCAATCATTTTTTCCCCCATGATCCCCCACTCTACCCTGAATTTTGCTGTTTTGTTGTTCTGTTGTTCTGTTGCCTTTTTTTACTGTGTCATTTTTGCGACAAAGTGCATTTTTTGTATTGTCATTGTAATCATTTGTAATCATTTAGTTTGAATCATTGCTTTTCGGCTCTTTGTCGCGCATGCTAGCATTATAACTTTATTTTCACATCGGTTTTCTTTATCTACATACTTTCTGCTTTGCATTTCTTTCTTTTCCTGTAATCCAAGATTTTTTTTTGAGTGTTTGTGTGTGTGTGTGTGTGTGTGTGTGTGCTTTAATGCGCATAGCATTCTTTGGATACTTCACGCACTTTTCGTCTATGTATCTATCTATCTATCTATCTATCTGGCTATCTAACTCCTTACGCCGCGGGTCGATAAATAAATAAAAAAGACCGGCGCCGGCGGGATTCGAACCGTTGACCCTTTGATCAGCAGGCAGACGCGCTAACCACAGAGCTATGAAGGCAGTCATTCAAGCGCACTCTAAACACTTGTTTATATCTTTACCATCGCGCGCGTTCCATGCACGAGGGCTCATTCCGCCCTCGTGAGGCTTAGCACGGCCCCTAGCTCACCCTCTCCCGCGCTCGGGAGAGGGTGATGTAGCGGCTGTGCTCACCCTCACGAGAGCGGAATGAGCCCTCGTGCATGGAACGCGCGCGCACCGGTAGCTGTGACAGCGCTGTAAAGCGCGTCCTATGGTAAAGATAGTTAAACAACCGTTTAGAGTACCGTTGGTTGAGACTAGGGTGCCTCAATGTCCTTCTGTTTAGGGTGATGCCACCCTTTGTAGTACCCGATGCCGACAGCACGCGCTCACGGGGAAAATACAAAGAAATCGACGAAAACAAAATGTCGCCATAGCACAGTCAGCGCCACAGACGCGTGCAGGGACACGCTCTTTCACGCGCTTCTGAACAAAAAAGGAAAATAAAAGTGTGGGACAAAATGGCCGGATGACTCCACCCTAAGCAAAGCGCACATGAAGGCACCCTAGTTGAGACTAGGGTGCCTCAATGTCCTTCTGTTTAGGGTGATGCCACCCTTTGTAGTACCCGATGCCGACAGCACGCGCTCACGGGGAAAATACAAAGAAATCGACGAAAACAAAATGTCGCCATAGCACAGTCAGCGCCACAGACGCGTGCAGGGACACGCTCTTTCACGCGCTTCTGAACAAAAAGGAAAATAAAAGTGTGGGACAAAATGGCCGGATGACTCCACCCTAAGCAAAGCGCACATGAAGGCACCCTAGTCTGGACACACTAGGGTGCCTCAATGTCCTTCTGTTTAGGGTGATGCCACCCTTTGTAGTACCCGATGCCGACAGCACGCGCTCACGGGGAAAATACAAAGAAATCGACGAAAACAAAATGTCGCCATAGCACAGTCAGCGCCACAGACGCGTGCAGGGACACGCTCTTTCACGCGCTTCTGAACAAAAAAGGAAAATTAAAGTGTGGGACAAAATGGCCGGATGACTCCACCCTAAGCAAAGCGCACATGAAGGCACCCTAGTTGAGACTAGGGTGCCTCAATGTCCTTCTGTTTAGGGTGATGCCACCTTTGTAGTACCCGATGCCGACAGCACGCGCTCACGGGGAAAATACAAAGAAATCGACGAAAACAAAATGTCGCCATAGCACAGTCAGCGCCACAGACGCGTGCAGGGACGCGCTCTTTCACGCGCTTCTGAACAAAAAGGAAAATTAAAGTGTGGGACAAAATGGCCGCATGACTCCACCCTAAGCAAAGCGCACATGAAGGCACCCTAGTTGAGACTAGCTGAGACGCCAGAAAGTCTGGTCGGTACCATGTTGAGTGTTTGTGCGTATGGCGCGTGCTTTGCTCGCCTTCCTAAGTGACACAAACGCACGTGCTGGGCTGCGGAGATCGTACGCAGGGCTGTGAAAGTGTCAACAAATTTAGAATCGCCTCAAGAGTGGGCTGGCGTATCTAGAGTGTGCCGGCCACCTGACGAACGCGCATAACTCCGCACCGTTTGATGCTATTCGCATTAACGTAGATAATCATTCCCAAAGGATGGGTTCTGCTGATTTTTGTTGACTTTGTTTCTATTACTTTGTTCCGATTGATACTTACCCTCAATGTACCCCCCCCCCCCTCATGTAATGCCCTTAATTGGGCCTTTGAGGTACCATGAATAAAATAAATAAATAAGTATTCAATATGGAAAAGCAGAATGGCTGTGGGTAATGCAGACCTGAGCGTTCGCCCTGTGCGAATGTATTTTATGGAAACTATTCGATTCTGAAATCTGTTTACTCAACGTTAGAATGTCCACCTGAATGGACGCCGATTCTGGACATACTCGCAAATATGAAATGGGTGTGCGCATACTGACTTAAGTGATCTTATCATTGTGATTTTATCATTGTGACTGTCCTTGTGTTTAAACATCCAAGCAGGCAATTAAAAAAGTGTCTGCGTGGCCTAGTCGGTAGCGTGTCTAGCTCGCAACCGTGGGGTCGTGGGTCCGAATCCCACCCGCCTAAAGTTCTTCGTATTTTTTAGGCAAATTAATGACTTTATCAAGTGAAATCCTTTCAGACACGCGCGGGGTCAAGTAGCTGTGACGTCATGACCCTATCGACCATCCAGTGACGCCACCGACGCCGACGCCGGTTTTTTTCTGCGATACAAACTCCTTAAAGCGATCACTTTACAAAAAATTATGTAATAGCTCTAATACCATAACAACCATGTTAGCATGATGAGTTAGTGGTGAGATGTTTCGCTAATTACGAGCGTTTAGGGTCATGTCATTTAAATAAACCTTATAAAAGGTTTATTTTAACTTTTTTTTTGTGTGTGTCTCTGCATAGACACAGGTCTTACGGCTTTTGTATCTTGGTTAGCGGAGAATTTCAAAGCAAAGAAAAGGTATCTTCATCGAAGAATCTTCAATGTGCTCGTCCAAAAAGTAAGATCGGTTTTGGAAAAGGAAACCTAGAAAACAAGAATTATAAAATTCTTTCATCAGCAAATTTTGCTTACGTTAATCTAATTCTTTATTTAATATTGTTTGACGTTAAGGCATTTATTACGTTGTAGCACAATTGTTTTATACTATCCCAGTAGAGGTCTGACAATTGGGCCCTGGCATCTATCACTTGGCATCTATCGTGAAAAATAAATTATACATTAAAAACTGTTTTCAGGAGTTTTATAAAGTAATAATTTCTAAATTTCTGGGACATGTGTTGCTAGCGTCGATTCCCCAGAAATTTCTTTTAGAGCGCAGCTCTTAGGCGCCCGTTTCCGGCTTGAGCGGCGTCGCCGTCGCCGTCGGCGTCGGCGTCGGCGAAACCGCGCGGTGCATGATGGGTAAATTTCCCCGCTAAATATAGCGGAAAATTTTCCCCGCTAAATCTAGCGGAAAATTTCCCCTAAATCTAGCGTAAAATTTGCCCCGCTAAATCTAGCGAGAAATTTTCCCCGCTAAATTTGGCGGAAAATTTTCCTCGCTAAATCTAGCGGAAAATTTTCCCGCCAAATTTAGCAGAAAATGTAGCTAAATTTAGCGGGGAAAATTCCCCCCCTCCTCGAGGTCACATGACCCCCAGGCCACGTGACCCCCCCGTGCCTTCCCTCCTCCCCAAGAGCTGCCCTCTAATTCGGCGTTACGGGGAGTTGTAAACGGCTTTCATTTTTTCACTTCCTTCATCATGCTGTTTATGAACAGAGACAGCCTACTCCTTCTTAAACATCATGCAAACGCTCTGTAGCCTTTCATTAAACATTCAAACCAGCTACACATTCATTCCTTTGCTGAGTAAAATTAGTCTATAGTCACATTCCTCGATGGATCTTTCATGGTCCGCATAATCTGAAATTTGTTGCACTCCGAACACCTCTCCCCAAACCTGACTTTAGAGTCATCAGGTCATTGTATTCACTTCAGCAGGAATATTGAAAAGCATCCACTAAACAAAAATGAGTCCCACAAAATAGCGTCCGGGAGTGACTAATAGATCAAGAGTTACAAAACTGCGCACGCGCGAACGATGCTTACACTCGCGTTGCGCCGTGCATCAATCATATGCCTCCTTCAACTAACTGCGCATTTTAGGACAGGTACTGGTCTCCCTTCTCCTAAAATTGCCATTATTATTTTAATCGCCGTTGCATCTCACTTTACTTAGCGAATAATTCCCGTGAAGACGGTGCTATTTCGTTCACTTCTTTTGAGGAGTCGCATGTTTTGAACCCTTACAGGCTTACCAAGTGACCACAAATGTGATAACATAAAACGTAGAGGCTATTATTGCAGATGAGGCGTACGGCCAACACGAATGAGTCTTAAACGAACTTTACACACGATACAAAAAAATCAGATTAAACTTCTTTTAAACGGCAATTTTATGAACGACGGCTTGGGGAATAAGAAAAAAAAAACAAGCAAAGGTGCATTCTACCAAAGGCTTACAGAACGAATGAGAGAGAGAGAGAGAAAAAAAAGCAAGAGCTTTATTTGTACGATTGATTTCCCCGTAGAATGAGTGAGCGGATTCAATCGCCCTTCGTTTTTCAAGTGCAGCAAATTAAAGTATCAGCGTTCCAAGTGTAAGTGCTTTGAACAGAAGTGGTCTCGAGAAAATATAAAACAAGCGCGCTAGCTCGTTTATTGAGGAAAATTTAGAGTTTTTGGGAGTGAGACAACAAGGCCTTAGAAAGAGTGAGTGCTGCTCTCAATTAGCGCGTTGACGTCAATGCCTTAGAGCGGATTAGACAGAGCCCAGCCACAGCTTGACTTATGAGGAGACGAGGCTTGCAACCGACAGACTATGGAATTTGATAATCACCCATGACTTCGGCTGTGTTAACTCCAAAGCACAGCATTGCAGTTTGTAGCATTTGCGCTAAACCGTTCACGTGGTAAATCCTGCAACTTTTACAACTTTGTCCTGCCCCAGAAAGTGCCTCTGAAATATTTGAGTTTGATATATGTCCCAAATTGGTTCAATCTGAAAAAAAAAAAAAAATGTCCCTGAATGTTCTTTTTTCCGCTTGTCAGTGGCAGAGCCAATTATATTGCAATGTGAGAGATAAAAACTGACAGAACAAGCAGGTTTAAAAACTAGATAGGATTAAAAATATTTTTTGCGACGTTTCACTTTTGGTTACATCTCAGACTTAATTTAAATTGCCGTGACTGTGTCCCCTAATGCCTTGCAGGATAATAGTTACACGAATATTTCAGAATGCAGCGATATTTTAAGTAATGAAGAGGCCATAACACAGTGCCAGTATTAACAATCCTCAATGGGAGTAAACAATCATATAAAAATTAATAACTTTTAACAACAAATCATGATTTTATTTGCAAATTAAGCTCAATATCTTGGTAGAAATTTTAAATTGAAAGGCCTCAAAAGCTTCTTTATTATGCCTTTGTATATTTTCCTCGTCTTTAAGTGAAAATCAAGTGAAAGACTGGAATATAATTAAAAAAATGTCAAGCAGAACAACAGCCTGACAATTACACTTAATTTTTGTTTGTTTTGTTTTGTTTGTTCATTCGGCCCGACATGATACTTCTTGCCCCAAAACACCCACAGATATTTTGCGGTTACAAATACAATTTTATTACTGGTAAAGTGATGACACATTCCGATTAGAAGTTCCTTTTTTCTTCTTCCAAAAGAAATCATTGCTGTGCAGGAAAAGTGATGGAGGCCGAGGCAGAAGCTCCGGCAGGGTCGCTGGCGGGGAAGACGAAGTGCGCACGATCGATGAGACAGCCCACGCCACGGTCAGCGGGCGGTTGCGGGGAACCCCCATCCTTAGCCGGTCGAGCGTATGCCCCCGTGGAACATCGTTCTTTCGAGCGACGTCCCGATGAAACTTCCAACCCGAAAAAACCGACGAGGATGTTCTTTGAAAGGTGGAGGAGAGGGCGAGGTCATTTTTATCGGTGATAGCTTGTTTTAGATGCTTCCAAAGTCTCCGTCGGGGAAGCGCTGTGTAACGTTCTTGCGTAAGCGGACGCGTGCTTGTGTGTATGCGTGTGTGTGTGTGTGTATGTTCTTATGCTCGTTGTGTATGTTCTTATGCTGGAGCGTGTTGATGAATGTGAAATAGCGCGTGCTTTGGTACCTGGGTTCGTATAATATATCTTCGGATAAGTGTTTTTATGTTCTTTTAGTTGTGCGAGTGTTGGGAATTTGTTAAGGTTACCTTAATCCTACAAACTTTCAAAAAAAAATTTTTTTCTGTACATTGCAAAGCGACAGTTACCGTCCGTGGGGCACGTTTGAATACAATTTAGTCGTTCATATTACCTTAACAGTCATAAAACGCAGGATATTTTTTGTCGTTACAAAATATTCATTGCCAACATAATGGTGTTGGTATTGCTTTGACCCCATAAAAAAAAAAACTATGCCTTTATAAGTTATGGAGACATACTATTTATGAAAATTGGGTGCTCAGCTTGAGCTCTCGGAAGCTAGATGCTACACTCAAACAAAGGAGAGCAAGCCAAATCCGTGGGAAATGTATTGGGTCACATGATAAATTAATGTTGCACTGAAAAAAAAACACACACATCAACGTACAGAACAAAGACTAATAAAACGTGTCTCGTCTTTCGCTAATACATCCAATGTACTGTATTCTTTCAAAAACAGGAACTTTATAGTAGAAAAGGAAATAAGCTAGCTGGTTAATGAGCATTAATTTCCCCATGACTAAACAGGACCTTACAGAAGAGCCTCTGTGTGCTTGTTACAACTTCTTCGCACATTGAACATGTCTATAAACGCCAAACATTGTTCATTTGTATCGAACTTTATCACACCGCGATAGCGCACCGCACACGCGAACCGCAGCACTCAGCGTGCAGAGCGCGAAAGACGACAGCCGCTGTGTTCTGGGCTCTAGTTAATTTCAAAGGATTTCGTGCATGTGGGTGATGTTTTGGACGAAGAAAAAGCATATTCGCACATATGCTTGAGCAGAGAGAAGAAATCAGTACTTGTCTATTGCTTGCAAATCGGACTACACTACTTCGCTTTCACTTTAAGTTGACGTAAGCATGCCCAAGGAGTCACATAACCAATATTACGGTGTAGTTCTTAGTCTTTCTTGGTTTTTCATTGGCCTTCGTTTGTTTGGCACGTAAATGCCCCATTCAGAAAATCGCCGACGCCGTGTTCTCGCTGACAGTGTTCGACAGTGCACATAAATAATGCATGCATAAACCTGTTTTAGCACTGTTTAATGCATTGAATTTAAAAGGAGAAAAAAAACCGCTAAACAAACTTTTGTTTTATTTACATGGTTAAGAAATGGATTACGTTGTTTACTACTTTATAATTATTTGCAATATTTGCAATTATTTTGAAGCGCAGAGAAGAAATGCACCCACTTTTTCCCTCATGGGGATGCATTACCGCAAGTCAATTCTGAACTGTTTGAGCCGTCTGATTCAATTTGCAACAGCACACTTGAGTCAGCTGAACCTATTGCTCAAATCATAATAACCCTATGTCCCTACAGCGCCAATTACAACATCAACAACAACTGTTACATCAGGAGCAACTACAACTACAACATCGACAACTGACGTCTCTAGTGATGGGAAAAGTTCGAAATAGCTAGCGCCGTGCAAAATTAAAATCAGTAAACAAAAAATACAAGCCGCGGCCTCAGCGTACTATGGAAGCGCTAAGGATCCGTTCATTTCAGCTGCTTTGTTTCGATTTTGTACAGCGACCGTGATCGTGCTCGCCAAAGCCGCTGCCCAAAACTTAAAATAAAAAAAAAAAGTTTTTTTTTTAAATTTTTATTAGAAGGGAAAAAAGGGGGAGGGGGAGGGGTGAAGCCCCGTAAGCTTTTTCCCTAATTAGGCCAGTGCCCAGGAGGGCTCGGCATGGTCCTCGGTCATTTCGGAAACGACCGAACGGGCTTCGGCCTATCAAGGAGCTTCAATCTAAGAGGCAACCTGTGCCCGTTTGCTCGAAGCCGGTTACCTTTTACCGCGGTAAAAAGTTAACCGCATTTTCCTACTAGGTACTTACAAATACCTAGTCAAGTTTGCCGAGGGCTGGATGCGCGATAGCTCTGTGTTTTATTATAGGGTAATAACTGGTGTCACCTCCTGTTTGTAGCGAATATTAGAGCTTTCTTTGAAAACTTTCTCAAACGGAGGGACTCAAGGACGCGCGCTGGTCGGGTTATCGGCGTGCGAACCGCCGGAACGACGTCCGAGGGCAAGGGTTTTCGTCGCATCGGAGCGTCGGACGGAGCCTCCGTCCGGCGACGGCGTGCGTCCAACTTGCTAGATATCGCCGCACGGCTGTCCGAATTTCGGATGGCCGCAGCCAATGGCAGCACGGGTGGCGCGAACGTCATGGTGACGTCAGTGACATCACCTGACGACCGGCCGGCCGACCTGTAGAGCGCATGAGCTACGCGCGAGAGCAGCGAACTGAGCGAGCGATGGATGCAAGCACGACAGAGCGCGTTGCTCAAAATGAGCTTTTGATTACGCTGGTTTATAGCAAGCGAGCTATATGGGATCAAGAGTCGGTGCTGTATAGAAACAGCGATTTGAAAGCGCATAGCTGGAAATTTGTCTCTACAGGGATGGGCCTCACGGAGACAGATGGTAAGTACACGGAGCTTCAGCGATGGAAGTTTCCTTTTTATTGTTTGTTCATAGATGGATGGTCTAATCATTAGCGGAAATGTATTTATGAAAGGTTTCAACTAGAGACAGCTATGCGCCAAGAAACTGAGAAAGAGGTGGAGACGAGAGCACGGTGACGCCAGAATGCCGAGCCGACTGTACAAACAGAAAGCATGAAACCTACTTTGTTGCCAGCATTGAAGACCGAATCAACCGAACTCCCCCAGCCACTTCTTTTAAAATGTCTAGAAGGAAACAAATGGCATTTATTAACTACATTGTTCTATAATCAAATAAAAAAGGTATTTTGCTTGTTTTAAAACGAAAACAAAAACCACTTGCTCGTACCTTTATCGTGCGGAGTCGGGCAACCTTGGGATGCTGATGCTTGGTGGCAAAGCCTCCTTGTAGTGATACCGGAACTGGGCGGAGTCTACGGAACGACGCGTCGGAAGCCATGTGTCTCGAACCGTCGTGTGCGGCGATTCGGAGCAGCCATCTTTCCGATAGTTCGCACGCCGGACCGGACAGTTTTGACGCGCATGTGTTTCGCGCTTAAGAAGAAATTGTTTTTCGCTTGAGGTACAAATTATAACTAACGTAAAACCCAATCAACCCTTGTTTGGAAAATTATTTAAGGGTTGACCGTCTGAAGTCAAAAACAGGCTCGGTGAAATTTCTTTTCCTGCGTGAAAGAGAACGACGAAGTTCAGTCCTAGAAACTATGAGGAAGAAGTGAGCAGTGAAAGGTGGGACGCACACCGACAGCATGGTTGGCCAGCAAGTAAGAGCAATACATAAAAACCTTCTTCATAAAATTGAAAATCCACCATGTCTTGCCATGTCGACAGTTACCACGTCCCTTTAGGCTTAGGAACGGCCAGAATCGAAAGACGATCTCAAAAATTATGGCGAGATAATTTCTCATGCCTCGCGATTTAAGTGACGTCAGGGAAAGCTACAGCCTCCTGCACCATTCAATGCTGATAAACGTGACCGCGCCCGACATATTCGTACCAAAGCGAGCGACGCTCGCTTGGAGGGCACCGCCATGTTTCCGGCCGTCCCTACTCTGCTGGTCACGTGACCTATAATTCCCCCTCGTAGGGAAATGCGGTTAACTTTCTGCCACGGTTAAAGTTAACGAGCTTCGAGCAAGCGCGGCCCTGGTGATTACCGGCCCCAATTTACCTTTACTCTGTACCACGGCTAAATGCACGCACCGGATATACAGGGTGAAACAAGGAGACGGCAGGCTCTTTAAATCGACCGGAAAATTCGGTTTCTTAACCTATCGCGCTACGACTTTGTGCAGCGTTGCCCACAGATGGTGCATTTTTTTTGTAAAATTTGTAAAGAACGAACTTACCTGACGAAAAAGTAAAGAAAGAAAAAGGCTTAGCTCCTATGGAAACGCAGCGACGCCACCGGTCTTCAAACAACACGGCGCCGTTTCGCACGGGTGACAAAAGATGGCGCAACGAACGCCGACAACGAACGAGCATACGGCGCCGAGAGCCGGCACTTTAGCAGACGATCCTTCCGACTCAAAAGCGGCTCGCGTTCCGCAGGCGGCGACAGTTGCAGAAACAAAAGCAGGCGCGGTAACAACAAGGAACTGCAGTTCCTTGTCTGCTAAACGCTCTCGGCGTCGTCTGCTCGTTCGTTGGCGGCAGTTGGCGTCGCGACCGCTTGCGCCATCTCTTGTCTCCCGTGCGAAACGGCGCCGTGTTGTTTGCAGACCGGTGGCGTCGCTGCGTTTCCATAGGAGCTAAGCCTTTTTCTTTCTTTACTTTTTCCTCAGGTAAGTTCGCTGTTCGCAAATTTTACAAAAAAAATGCACCATCTGTGGGCAACGCTGCAAAAAGTCGTAGCGCGATAGGTTAAAAAAACCGAATTTTCCGGTCGATTTAAAGAGCCTGCCGTCTCCTTGTTTCACCCTGTATTGGCCCTCTCTTCGCGTGGACCCAAAGGCACAGCAACTTCGGTGGTAATCAACTCGGCGATCGTCGTTTCATCGAGATATCGTTTAGTCGGCATGCGAAGTCTGCAACCGGGATTTGGCGCTAGCATACCCCAAGCTTTCGCAGACGATTTAAAGGAGCAGTGAACACCCGTTGGCGAAACCGCGGCACGGCGGAAACATATCGCGAAGGCATGCTTTTGAAGTATGAGAAAGCAATCATAAAACGCGCATATATACATTAAAAATTCATTTATGACTTGCAAGCGCCACAGACGTTCACAACAGTTTTTATAAATGAGCAGCAATGATGGCGTTCGGATTAAAGTGGTGATAACTTGAAGTAAACTCATTTGCGCTTGGTTAAATTAGAGAACAGCCGGATTAAAGTCAGCGACGCTCGGATTAAAAATGCTGGCACGTTCATTAATATGAGCGGGAAAAGCAAGAAACGAAATGCCGTACCACTGTCGATACCAAGAGCTCGCACCTCGAGTCGCTCTTGCACGCGCTCTAGAGGAAAACAAAAAGATAACAAGTGATAAATTGGATGAAATTCATTTGCGCTTGGATTAAACTGACGATTCACTTGGATAAAATTGGAATACAGCTGGATGAAATTCATGAACGCTCGGATGAAAAATAAAGCTGGCCCTTGGATTATTATGAGTGGGAAAACTTTGAAAAGAAATGCCGTACCCCTGTGAATACCATGGGCTTGTGCACGGAGACGTTCTTACACGCGATCTAAAGAAAAACAAAAATAAAACCAAAACGTCGCGAGTAAAATGATGCTTGTCACAACATTCTTGTTGCTGTGTCTAGTGCTTTGAAGCATGACTTAACAGCTTGTTGGCAGTTTGGGGAGATTAAGCTCTCTGTCATGCAATGGAAGTTAATGAGCAGTTTCAGAGGTGTGGAAAAGCGAGAAGGACATTGTATTTTATTTCAATAGGACAATAGCTAATATTATCCTAATATATGTGGTGCAACGAATTATGATAAATATAAACTTGTGCTGCGAATGTTTTTTTTTGTAATGTACCTTTGATTCGTAATGTACCTTTGGTTGATATAAAGGGTGCTTCGAAACGATTCAATTCAATCACATCATTGACAAATTTACGATAAAATATTTATCAAATCAACCATAAAGGCAGAATTTCATGCCAGAAAAATCTAAAACAAGATGACGCTGATTTATGAGCTTGATTCCAGCTTTCACCAAGAACAGAACTGTAGCGGAATTTCGAACTGGTACAGCTTGTGGTATGCACTCGAACCGTGTAAATTAAAGCGGTGTATCTGTTCTGGAAATTGGCCATATGCCATTTCGCCACTCACTGAGCCTCTCCTACCTCATGAGATTCAAAGTTAGGGTGGTTTTTGACATCAGGGGATTCACTGTAGCTAGATTGACGGGGTATGTAACAGACTGATCCAGAGGAATATCTTTCCAATACTGGAAGATGTACTGAGTAAATGCATTAATTAGTTAACAAAAACTTTGTAAGTTTCTCCTTGTAGGGGCACTAACAAAGAGGGATAAGTTAAAAGAGGATATTACTTTTTCTGTAAATATACCTATCTCGCATTTTACCATAGCATTTCCTGCAGACGACTCGTTGGCATGAACCCGGAAGAGCGGTCTCGACAGTCCTCACGGAAAGTGGCTGTGGTGCACTCCGAAGGTCCAAGAGCCCTTCAAGAACTTTCGAAGTTCAAGAAGAAGTGACGGGAGAGTTAAGCAGTATAGTTTGTTGCAAGATAAGAAACGCAGGACAGGCCCCTCCCACAAAGACCTCCACTCTTTCCACTTTAGCAGAGCAAACGCTGGAGAGGAAGCGAGTGGGAAGGAGGATGCCACTAATCATGATGATCAGAGAGCTTTGCGGGAGCGCCTTGGTCCTCGTTTCTTAACCTGCGACGGACTATAGATTAGGCTGTTTTTTTTTCTATATATGTATTCAATTTTTTTATCAGCACTACTTATCTCCATATCTAAAGTTTAGTGATTGAGCCAAGGGGCTTTGCTTGATGATTCATGATGACAAATGTTTTCACAATTTATTTTTAGGGAATGTTGCTAGTTGATAACAGATAATTCTATCTAGTCAACTGGTATTATTCATTTTGAAAATAAATGTTACGAATTTAAGTCAATCAGCACTTGACTTTCTTTCGCAATCAGTTTGTTCACTGTAATGGTTTAACACCATCGATGGCCCAAAAATGTATATTTTACATTTCTTCGAATCTTTATGAATTTAGATGTATATTTTCTCCTTGGTACATCCTCATATTGCAGGAATCCACCGAGGTTCCTTGCACGAAGGACGCCGCATCCACACCATAAAAAACTTCCGTTTCACCAGCTATATGTGCACGTATGTGTGACAAAACAGGAGCATACGAGCACTTTCACGAAATGGTACATGTTACAGAATTGGACTTGCATAACTTGTCCAATGATACAGCGTGTCCCCTAAAACGTTTACAGTGTGTTTTCACCGCACAAATAAACTATGCACAGCCAAACACCCAGTCTCCGCTCAAATGTAGCGCTAGCAGTCCGGACCAGATGCCAATGTTTCAGAATTGTTTTATCTTACTCGAAAGTTTGAAGTGATTTATGTAAAATGTCAATGGGAAAGCAAGGCCCCTTCCTGTCAGCTCACGCCATCAATCTCCATGTATTCGTGGGACGCCATTTTTTGACATAACAATTTCCAAAAGTCAGTTATAACGTTTGAATCAAGTAACGACAGGCATCTGAAACATCGTAATTTGTGCTAAATTTGGGAGCAAGCTGAGCCTTCGGCAAAGAATGGTTCATTTTTGTAGTGAAAAAACGCAACATCTTTGGGGAGCACACCTTGTACAAAATGGTGAGTTTGCAGTGGGATGTAAAAATGGAACTTGTGCTGACATTGTACTGAACCGAACATGGGCTGTTTTTGAACATGCTGCCACACTTCCCGTAGCTAGCAGAAAACAACAGTTGTACCAACATAATGGTGTACGGGACACATGCATGCTAAGCTTAATTGTTGCCACAATATGTCAGTGATATTGATCATGTGGCACCAAGGTTAGCAGGAATATGTCCCGTACTTAAACAATCTTTTTTTAATCAGTGTAGCTGAAATACTAATCAACTAATTTAAATATGAGTTCTATCACATATAGTTCGGGGCACCATATGACAGGTTTCATTAGTTCCCTACTCAGCAATAGAGACCTAGTAACCGCAATAATTAGATATACGCAAACGGGGAAGGTAAAAAAAAGTTTCTACTTCAAATGAAGATTCGCCATTAGATTCCCAGTGTGACGTACCCACGTGAAACACCAAGCCCGTTGTCACACTGCAGATATAGTTTTGCGGAGAGTACGCTTTAGATTTCTTTTTAACCAGCTATCTCAATTCATCAAGATGTATATGGTGGCTCCGACTTGGAATAGACGCACGTCGTAGCCTAAAATTTATGATATACCTCACCGATGCAGTTTTGAATTCCAAACTATACCTGTTTCAGGGACAAAAAAAAACAGTACAGAAAAAAGCATAAAGACCAAGATAGACCCATTCAAGGTAGAGTGCCCTTTTCCCTCTTAATATCTATTTTCGTCCTTGTGTTTATTTCGGTACTATTTTTTGTTGTATATAATCAACCAACTAGTCCAAACCACCGCATTGATCGTTTCATCTTTATTTTGTTGTCGTCACTTTTTATGTGAACGGCTACAACGATACCGTCACACACCGTTCGCCTTTAAAAGAAAACAAAAAATGTAAAACCATAAATGAATGTACGCATAGAAAAAGAGTAATTGTTTTGTCGTTATGTATTTCTTGAGCTGCATTGTTATTCTGTTCTCACTTTCCTTCCCGACCCATCTCATCTGGGGAGCCGCTCGAAACCCATCAGGGTAGTAGCACTTGCCGCGCAGCTTCCAATTTTTCCATCCTCCGTTCTTTTGTCGAGCACCAAACATCTCAGCCTGTTCGCGGTTTTTTTTTATTTAGAAAAACGCGTTGGGTGGCGTGCTCCTCTGCAAAAAAATACTTCCACGAAACCCTTACGTACCGGCGCCGCTTCAGTTCTCCCTATAAAAAAACAACAACAAACAAACAAGAAAAACAAAAACAATATTCGCATCCCTGAATACCTCGACGTGGATCATGAATAATTCCCGAGCCTCCTCGAGTTTCATGTGCGTCCAGATGTGCATGCACACAATACAAGTGTCGAGGAAAGAGGCTGATTAAAAAAAAGCGATGCCGGCAATGCGATAAAACAGGAATAAAAAAAAAGATTTTCTTTTGCCGTGTTCTCGAAGCGAAATGCGACGACACTCAATACGCTGCACACTCCAGCACTCAGTAAAACACTACACTGCGTTGCCTGGAGCGCGTTTCCCACTCGTGTGTTTAGCGTCCTTTTCCGCCGGTACACCGAAAGTGGTCCCGAAATAACAAATGACGTCAAAAAAAAAAAGGAGAAAAAGCCGAAGTTTCACGCTGTCAGATGTCGCGACCATGGCGGTTGGTCGTAGAAATGCTGGCAAAAAGCACGAGCGGGTGTGAGTGTTGCTGTCGTCGCTGCCGCGACCCGACTTCGGCCCACAGCAGTAACAGGCGTCTGCCGCGTCCACCATCGCTGCCGAGACGCCGCCAGGATCGCGGCCGGCGACAGCGTGACACTTTTATGACGTCATCAGGCGGAGATCGAGGGACCACTTTTTTGGACGCGGTAAGCGCACCAGTCTAGGAGACGCGTTCCAGCTAGCACCGTATAGTCACACTGCCGTTTCTAAAACACTTTGACGTCACATCGTACGATTACATCGCGTGACACTAAGTTCCAGCTAAATCTTGCGGAAAAATTGTGACGTCATATTTAATGATGCCGCGTGACAATATGACGTCGCAATGTAACGTCTCTGTGATGGCCCGCTAAATTTAGCGGGGAAAGTTTCCCCAAATTTAGCGGGCCACGACGTATGTATACGAAAGGTACGCGGGGTCCTCTGCTGGTACTAGCCAATAACGACTATCACTGTAAACGTGTGGATTACACAAGTCCACTTGCTCCAATCTTACTGACGCAGTTTTTATCAACGTATATTATTCTGAGCTGGAGAAGCTTATTACATTCTCCATGAACGGATTACGTTAGCTGTACTCCATTTGTAGCTGAAAAATATATTTTTTTACAATACATTTTTAGTAAAATTACAATTTATTATAAAGGGCGAAAAAATACAAGAACAAGATTTGTCTGTGTGAATTTAAGACAAAATACGAGACAAAATCTAGAAAATACAAAACAGGGTGAATTGGGCAATAAAAATAAAAACAAGTTAGAAAAAATGCCTAGTCTCAACACGCTACTAGACTTTCAGAGAGTATTCTGTTATTTTTTTTAAATAAAAATCAAGCTAAACGAGAGACTTATTTCTAATCTACTGCTTACTTGAAGTCGCATTTTGCTGAACGCATAAACGCGTCCTAATGACTTTTAAGGGAAGTAGACGTCATGAAAAAGATCAACAATCAACACAAAGCGAATTACTGAATAGAAGTAAAACAGGGCGACACATTCTTTCAGCCTGAGCTGGTATGCAAGGCTCATGGACAAATACTAACGGTTGTCACTTTTGAATTGATGGTCCCCGCACAATACAAATACAATAGCAAAGACAATGTTCGAATTCCGTTTGTGACGAAAAGAGCAAAAGAAACATTCCAGGAACTCCTGGGTAAGAAGAATCTAAAGACATCGAAGAAAGAGGGGTTGGTTTCACTTAAACGAAAAACAGACGCTGAAGAAAAAAAAAAGCAGTTGGGCGGAAAAAATGTTGGAATCCTTTGTAAAGTGTCCTCACTTCCTGAGCGTAATGGAAACGACGTTTTGGAAGATTTTTACTTCTACTACCCTATTTCGGTGCTTTGTTTATAAAAAGCTAACAACGCGAGAATCTTAGAAGGTTCTCGCGTTGAACCCAGGGGCAGTCACATCTATCTAAGTGCGGCCTTGATCTTAAGAATTTATTGAGAAACGGCACATGGTCCCTAGATTCGAATTGAAAGTGTCTCTCTGCATTTAGGAAACATTCCCGTCTGATCAACTTTAGTGTTGCTCCTGTTCTTCTGGTAGTAAAGTTAGTCCGATGCAATTTTCTGCTAACGTGTTCAAGAGTGAAGTCTGACGATTGTTTTGGTTTCAGACAGATCACTAGTTTGACTTTTATGACTCTAATTGACAAGAAAGAGGAACTCTGAACTTGAATAGTCGCGGATAATATAAAAAGCCCAGGCGAGTGCATTGCTTCGAAGGTCTCCATTGCTATATAAGGGAAGACACCTGAGTTATCATCGAGGCTATTCGTGTGAACGAGCGGCAGTTTCAATGGCTGTTGGATTATTGTCCTTACTTTCTTTTCGGACCGCAAGCGATTGCTGAGTCAACACCGATTTATTCATTTCGTAATGCCCTTGATAGTGCCTTATAGGCAGTATCAAGGGCGTTACATAAGAAGTGGCTGCATGGTTCACATTAGGCAATTATCAAACCCATCATTCAAGTCGAACAAGAAAGTAAAAAAAAAAAAAATCGCATGCAGAAACACAAAGCCGCAAGAATATGAACAGCATTATGCATCAATAAACGGACTTGTAAAACTCCACCCTGTTATCTGAAAAATACGTAACTTGATTAATTTTTAGAAGTCATAATTTGCAAGTGATACAATGGAAGTGGGCTTGCTTTTCCAGTCAACAATTGTCTGGGAAAAGAAGACGCGTTAAATGCGTTTGTGCTACCAGATAATCGGGAGATGTTTCAAGAATTGCTTACTCGGGCAGATGACCTGAGGGGACTACGTAGTAGGGCATCTGAAAGCGTGGATGATGATGGTAGATTTTGTAAAAATCTGAAAGACGTGCCATTTTACGGCGAATTTTTAGTGGCGGAAGGGTTATTTGGGATTTGAGAGAGGATACACTGGAAGTGCTGTTATAATCGAATAAGATAAATATTGCTGCTCTCGGCTTAGCACTACTTCGAGGTTCCTAATAAGATAAAGTTTATTAGTGTCCCAGACTGATGCCGCATACTCGAGCTTTGATCACACCAAAGTGTCAAACGCCATTTATTTTAAATGCGATGGAGCGGGTTTCAGGTTCCGTCTAATGTAATCAAGTGTGCAGGATGCATTAGTTGTAATAATTTCAGTGTGCTTAAACCAATTGAGATTTGTTGTCAATGTTACACCAAGGTATGTATATGAAGCTATGTCTTCAATTGCATCATTTCCTAATGAGTATGAAAAAGGTGACGTTGTACGCTTACGACGAAAGCGAATGAAACATTTTAATTTATTCAATGACATGAGTCAATTGTCGCACCATAGCGTTTACTCTGTTTAGATCGCTTTGTAGGCTATGATGGTAATTTTGATTATAATTTTATGGTAGAGTACGCATTGATCGACGAAAGATCTAATGGTGCAAAAGATAGAAACTAGGAGATCGATAATAATATATTAAAACAAACAAAGGTTCAAGCACCGATCCCTGGGGAACTCCTGAAGTTGCTGGCTTTGTGTAAGATTTATCCTTGTTAACCATTCTGAATTGTGAGCGGCAAGAAAGGAATTTTTGAATCGAAATCAAATCCAGTGGGTCAATATTAAGACACGAAAGCTTGGCAAAGAGGCGCTAATGAGAAACACTATCAAAAGCTTTGAAAAATCAAGCACGGAATTAGTCTGGTTAAGCTCTTGTAGGGTAATATGAGGGTCATGGGTGAACTAAAGACGTTGAGTCTCGCAGGATTACCCTTTCCGAAATTCATGTTGATGGCTAGAAGTGAAACTTGTTTTCAAGGTGTGACACCAACTGCGAGATTAGGACATGTTCCAGAATTTTGATGCTATGTAGGTTAGAGATATTGAGCGATAATTCGATACTAATGTACTATTGCCAGCTTTGAAAACTGGAACAACTCTGCCTAATTTGTAATCAACTAGAAGGCGTGAACTTGACAATGACTGCGTAAATATTAAGTGAAGGCACGCATTTAAGTTTTTTTTTTATTTGGCAACAATTTTATAGCAGATGTTATCTGGCCCACCTGAGGAAGAATGTTAGAATCTCTCAATACGTTTTACAACTCCTGCAGAAAATATTTCAATAGGGGCCATGACCTCAAACGCAAAATTACATAAAAAATAAAAAATATTTTTGTTTCAACAGTAAAGGTAATTGAAGCATTTGAAACTTTAATTGATTACAATCGGGCAGTCGGTTTCTGATACAGGGCTTCCATTTTCATTCAATACGCCTCGCAAGTGGGCTCATTTTCGTCTCCTGCGCATGAGAAAGGAAGTAGCGGTGACGTCAGAACACCGAGCCCTGATTGGCTGATCGCGACCCCCTATCTGAGCGTCGTCTGCTCCTTTGCAACGTCGTCTGCTCGCAACGTCGTCTGCGTCTGTCTTACCTTTCCTGCGACTTTCGGAAGTGCAGGTCTTTACGAGCGAGCTCGACTTCGCCTTTCAGAGAGGGCAGACGAAATAACTCGAGCGGTACGTTGTTTTTGTCAAACAACTAGCAGACGCGCATCAAGGAGGGAAGTCAAAGGACTCACTGGCGAGGTGTCCCGAAGCGCCGAGGTTTGTTTGCTAAGAACCGAGAGTGAGCGTGTTAGTGTCCGCAAGTTCCTTCCCAAATACTTTGTCCCTCCTTTCGTGTGCGGCGAGACTCCTCACTCTTTAACGGCGTCGGCGGATTGGCGCAGTTAACGTCATCTGCTTTACGTCTGCTAGTCAAAGCGATGGCTGCTTTACCTTTCCTGCGTCTGTCGGAGATTCACCGCTTTTTCACCGGCGAGAGTCACCGTTGCCTCGGAAAACAAGGAGATGACAAGAGGAAGAGATTGACCTCTTAATCTATAATTGAGGTCAGCGATCAAAGAATAATATGGGAAGGGTTCACAAGGGTCGCGCGGGCATATTCCATTCAGCACGCCAGCCGGTCGTGGGCAGACGGTCTTGGCCAAGGACCGTCGGAGACCGTTGCGCCGAGTCGGTGTCTGCAGGACACTGACTGGCAGATAGGCCTAGCATGCAGGCCCATCTGCCGAGCTCACTTGGTCGGGGTCAGTGGAATCGTGGCCGTTGGGGCGTTTCCCGGGTGTTTGTGGATCCAGCGTTCTTGTTCGTCGTGGTCTGATTTCAAGTACTTTTTACTTTTTTTCTTGCTGCTTGTAGTCGGGACGCGTGAGAAGAGCACGTACAAAAATAAACGTCCGTTGGTCATTCGCGACCAAGTAACTGAGCGACGCTGTCGGCCATGCTGATTTGATCGTAACAAGTGCGTAGCTTCGGAGCTGTCGTAGGATTCCATCGTAACCTGCGCAAAACTTACGATAATTTCGTTTCGTGAATACAAATTTGTTCTTACGTTTTGTCTTACGCACATTTTTGGCGTAAGATCGTTTCGTGAATCTGGCCTCTCGCACTTTCGAAAGTCGCAGGAAAGGTAAGACAGACGCAGACGACGTTGCGAGCAGACGACGTTGCAAAGGAGCAGACGACGCTCAGATAAGGGGGTCGCGATCAGCCAATCAGGGCTCGGCGTTCTGACGTCACCACTACATCTATGCGCAAGAAGCAGACGAACTTGCCCTCCGCATAGGTGCATAGACCGATCATTACGTTTAGGAGATATGACCTTCCAAAACTTTTTGGCGTTCTCTCGTAGCATTGAAGGTACATTCTCGTAGAAAAAGTTTTGTTTTGCCGATCCAAGAGCATTTTTATATGCTGTTAGGCAAAGAGCATAAGTATCCCATAAAGGTACTGGAGTCTTTTTGTTTAGCGCCGGTGAAGAGTCGTTCCATTTTGTTGCTAAGTGTTTCAAGCATTTGATTGTACCAATAATTGCTACCATCGCCTCGCATCTGTACAGAGGCCCAAATGCATCGACAAGGCCATTTAGCCTATTTTATACAATTGCCAGTTACAGCGGCGTAGACTTTCCATTTTCCCGGGGGGGGGGCAGGCTGAGAAGTTCCCCGGGGGGGGGGGGTGCTGCGCGTTATGTTTTCGCCAGAACTGGAGATTGAAGCTAACGCAAGCACGCTGGGATTCCATTTCCCACGTATTTTGTCAATAAAGGCAACGTGGGCGTTATTTTGTTTACATCCTACTACTAGAAGCTCGTTACATGGCACGTAAACAGCGTCTCGGAAATAATAATAATAATAATAATAATAATAATGGTTTATTTTCCAGTGCCCACAAACAACTTAGCGTTCTATTGTGTGGTGCACAAACATGGGTGAAGTATTATACATTTAAGACAAAATACAAATTATCAAAGACAAACTAACAACAAACACAAGCAAAAAAAAAAAAAGATCAAGGCCCGGGCTCGGAGGGGGCTCTGCCCCCCTGGATCTCACCAGGGGGGGCACGAGCCCCGTTGCCCCCCCATAGTCTACGCCTATGGCCAGTTATCTTCTATAGTACCTACAAAAGAAATTACTAGCATTGACCCCAAAAACATTTTTTTATGTTTTCCCTAATGCCTCCATAATTGGCCCTATTGTAGTCACCTGTTGCCTTAGAGATTGGATTTTTAGTTGAAGTGTGGAAAGGCATTTATACATGCAAATATTCATGATTGCTACATTATTCCATGTATTGACCACTTGTAATAAGGTCGGAACTAGTTCTAAGCACAAGTTCAAGAATGTTTTGGCCACTGGTGGGTTGACCAATAACTTGGGTGAAATCAGTTCAGACAGATATCAAGGAATTGGCTGGACTCGTTAGGCCCAGTTGTAGTGAAGCCTCCAAATCAATGTGGGGAAGTTCAATTCTCCAAAATTAAGAACGTTTGCTCTTTGATAGAGTTTCCGAATTTCAAGCAAAACATCATAAAGGTCATTTGAAAATACAGTGTCTCGATTTGGCGCTCTGTAACAGTCGCCAATAATCGGTTTACCAAAAGGCGGCGTGACAGAAACAAATATGGCTCCCATGTGGACGTTTATGTCAAGTAAGAAAGTTGAGATGTTCTTTTTGATTGCGATAAGGACACCCCCTACACGCTTCGTAATCTTATCGCAGCAGTAAACATCAAATGGCACGCAAAGCGGAAAAACTTCGTTATTATTCATATCCGGTTTTAGCCACGTTTCAGTTAGGATGACAATGTCGGAATTATTATCGTTGATAAAACTATGTAATTGCTCACACTTCGGCTTGAGGCTACGTACATTCTTGAAAGCGATTGCATGTACAACATTTGCCTTCCTTGATGAAGCATCATTAGTGGGAGGGTTATTACTAGTTTTTCTGGGCCATTTCTGCATTTCCTTAAAAGATTCGTTTCCCTGTGTTATGGTATTAACATGTGTCATTAGCATATAATCTGTCAACACGAATCTTCTCAAAAAACGAGGTCCGAACAGAAAAACTTGACAGCGTGCGAAACGAACTGTTTCCGAGAAGTCATTTTTCCATTGCATAATTTGTTTCTTTTAGTTTATGGCTGGACCACAAAATGGACTGTTTGTCTTTGAAATGAGCGAATTTGACAATTATGGGTCGACTTTTGCCAGCCGAGGACCTTTCCAAGCAGTGTGTCCGCTCTTTATTAGTTGATACTATCGGAATGTTTCGAGTTTCCGAGAGAAGAGCCAAATTACCTTTTCTTCGGATTATTTTCACTTTTCTGACGGCAAGTCTGGTATATCAAGAAAAGCAAATTAGACCTTCGGAGTCTGTTTTCAGCATCTTCGCACAGTGCATTAACTTTGGACAGCTCCTCCGCAATGCTACTGGTTTCTAAATTGCATTATCCGGAAATGACTCCTTAGTCCACGCTGTTGCTTCTTCAGCCACAGTCATCTTTTCTAAGTTCTTTTACGCGTGTACCGGTTTCCTTGAAGTCATTATTAATGGTTTTAATTTCAGTAAGCTTGCCACTTTGATTTAATTCTATTCATGTCACGGCATCCAGAATTCTATCGAGCCCGGCTTCGTCTATTGGGCCAGGATCCATTTCGACGTCTCCCGATGATTGTAAGTAGTAATTGGATAAGGCATACATGGTATGTACTTACATACATTTCAATAGGTAGCACTGCAGACGTTTAGTACATAGCAATACGTCCTGGGGGCGCGACACCTCTATATGACAGGCACCATTACTTCGATAACAGTTGTAATTCCGAAGGCAACCAACTTAAAGGGCGAAAATGAATGACATCACGGTGTTCCCTTCTCGATGCCGTGCCCCAACTGCTATCCTGGCGCTCGTGCTTTTGAAGATGACAGTTGTACGATGTGCCGGGATTGGCAGACACTATAGTGACTTGGAACAAAAAACGAATTGTTTCGTCAGCGCTACGCGTAGAAGCGTGTCGTCCAGGGTATAATTGGTCCGGTGTCTATGAGTAGTCGACAGTTCGCGTTGTTTCACGTAATCCCGTTTCCAGGATAGCGGCCAACAGCACCTGATTTGCGGAAAAGAATGACATCGTTGTTTCCTCGTCGATGCTGTCCCCGGTGAAATAAAATAAAAACCGCTCAACGTAATTCTTCCTACGAACTTCGTATCCAACGCCCAAAGTCTATGTTGCTCAACGTGCCGTCCCGGCGGTTCGAGCCACGCTTGAAGTGTTGCCTTTGGTCGAGGAACGCCTCCACATTCGGAGCTGAAATAAGCATTAACTAAGCGACAGCTGCTCAAGCGGGGAGTGACAATGGTTGAGCTTTGTTCCCATAAATAGAGCGGCAGGTGTATTGAGCCTCGCGCTCGCCTGTGCTTTTTCACGTCGTCCAGGAGTGTACCTTTTTGTCTAATGTGTGAAAAGCTATAATCTGTTTATTTTATTTTTCTTCCACAGGTAACTACCGGGTTCGACCGAGAAATTGAAACCCAGTCTTTCGGCTAGCGTGAAAAGACTCCACACTACTGAAGGATGAAACTTCTTCAGAATCTGACGCTAGCGGTGGTGATATATGATGTGACCATTTTTAGAACATGGCGTTACCTAGATCAAGAAATAAAAAAAGTCAAGATCTTCTCAATTAAAAATATTTTTGGGGGGAACTACATCTGGGGGTCTCAAGGGTTTGATTCCACCTCTCCCGATACACATATCGAACAGCGCTGAGTTGCACCACCTTTGCACCCTGTAAGAGGGAGAGGGGACCCTTAATTCATTCACTAAATAGTTCATTCGTTTATTTAGCCTTCAGTCTGCCGGTACTCTCGTAAAATTTTAACAACAGTCACAATAATCGCAATAAAAAAAATCAAGATGACCTTATTTCAAGGCAAATATAATGCTGCTTGTCACTACAGAACCTAAACCCACAACATACCATTTCCGCCGCTTCCATGCTCCATATCACCGTTGGGACGTCGTATGTTGGTTGACTGATGATGTTCTGCAGAGCTAATCTGCTTGACAGGTCTGTTTTTGGGATAAATGGAAAGCTGCACTGGGGGGAATAGCATTTATGACTTTTTTTGTTTTGTTTCTCTTTGTATATCTTTCCGCGCTGCTGAGCATGAAACAGACGCTTGGTCGCAGCGTTATCGCACATGTCCCTTTTTCTCTAAATTACACAACCATCTTGTCTTCTGGAATCAATTTAAACTAACGTGTCTGTATTTCTGTTCTCTGGTGTAAATTCGTAAATGGGCAATGGACTCGTAAAAAAAAAAAAATAGCAATGACCCGTAGAAGAGAAATTTTCTAGATTTTTTTTTTGTGCTTACAGGGAGTGCACGTTGGAAGTGCACCGATGGTTATTCAAAAACTTTCATAGGACTGCCACGTTTTTCCTAATATCAATTCTATGCCTGACCGCGTGAACACATATTACAAAACTAGCTTTTTTTTTTTTAGGAAGCATTCACATGGTATGTGCGTACCATACTGCTTCCAGCGCTTGAGGTTAGAAAAAACAAACGAGAAACAGTTCCCGTTTTTTCTTATAAATCTCTAAATAGTGAAAACAAATTTTGGAGATTGTTTTTACCGTTCGGCAAAGCTCTTCGTAACCCGCTACAAAATCTGGAGTTTTAAAGACAGCTCCGAGATAACCAATTTGTAGTGCTGGATGTTGTGCGTCGCCTGCTGGAGGTGAGTGCGGGGCATAAATTGGGAACGAGCGCTGCGCCAACTCTTGGCAGGAACTCGTTCACTCATGAATTACGAGTCCCAGTCACACGCTGCCTGTGCGATTACGCTCAAAACAGTGCCCAGTGATGACCACCGGAAGGTGGCCTAGTAAATCGTGGGCTACGACCTTGTTTCTTGAAGGTGTCACTTCGCTGATGAGAGTGCAGCGGACAGAGATAAATGGTTTAAGGCGAGATAGAGTATCACAACACAAGCTAAGGAAAACAATATTTAAATCAATTTTGAAATGCAGTAATCTAAGAGAAGGCCCATCGCATAGGAACACTCGATCGCAGCATGGCGTGGTCGAAAGATTTGTGCGAGGTGGGGTGTGCTCTGAACTGTTTATGTTGTATAATCGCAAAATTCTGTGAACGTTCCTGGACGGCACTCTCGGCCTTACGTTTCGCTTTCGGGTGTGCCGTACATCTAAAAAGTACTTGAATTGAAGTACATAGTAAATGAAACGTTTTGTACTTAGTACAACGGGCGCAGTGTACTTGAAGTAGAGTGCAAAGTAAGTGAGAGGTTACCTATCTCAAGTAAAGTAGTAAGTACACTGGGCGCCATACGTTTTTTTAACACAGTATCTCACGATGGAGAGAGTATGACTAGTAGAGACCATGACGTCAGCCCCGTAGCTTCGGCAAGCAAGCCTATCGCGGAGGTGTGTCATCTCCTAATATATGTAGCCTCCTCACTTGCGTTAACCGAGTGGGAGGTAGCGAGAGTTCGAAATTCTGCGGAAAAGCCGCCCTCTGTACAAACGGACCGAGGAGTCGTCTTCTCGCGTTTCTGGTTAGAGTAGAATATCCCTCCAAGTATTTATTGACAGTTTACAGAACATTTTTTTGTGATACAAAGTTAACAAGATCAGTTTTGGGGAATGTACTTTGAAGTTGGGAGTTTTACTTTCCTCGGAAAGTACCATAAAAATACTTAAAGTAAAGCACAAGTACATACTCCAAACCTACTTAAAGTTGTACTTTGAGTAAAAGGTACTTAAAGTACTGCCCAACACTGCCGCAAGGGTCCATGCTTGAACCGATGCTTTTCAGTATTTTCAGGAATTATCTAAACAGATGTGTTCAGCGTTCAGCCCTACTACACTAGGCAGATAATGAACTGTTTCGACGAATCTAATATATGATAGAATGTGACACGA
>JAZHYW010060106.1:0-58936 GCA_037355805.1 Ixodes ricinus | reverse complement strand
CTTCGTTCAGTTACATGCTAAAACAGCCGCCGTTGGTGGGATTCTGACTGGCACGGATACGAGCGTTTCTCCAGTTGTGAAGTTTTGAGAACTCCTGGTTTGAGAGAATCGTGCTTGTGGCTTAGTCTTTGCTCGCACATGAAGTGAAACAAGTTGCAGTGCTCCGAAGGATCACTTCTTGTTTTGTAAAGATTAGAACAAGGAATCTGTTTTTTAGGGGCGAAGCTCGTGGCGGTCCTAGCCTTGTCAGGTCCGTCCGGCGTCCGTGCTACATCGGTTGCACTGCACTTCGGGATTGGGTCTCACTAAAAAAAAAAAAAACATACGCTGCACGCGGGGCTTGAACTCAGGACCGCTACTTATGAGAGCAGACATCTTAACCACCACGCCACACTCCAACGTTGCATGCAGCCACTCCAACGTCCTATACAGGAGAGGGTGCCTGCGGTCAAATGCTTATATAATTGCGTTAAACTTTGCATGCGTTGGCTCAATGTTTATAGACGAGAGGTGCTGCGGTCAAATGCTCAACTGCGTATATACCCACGATCCATGCCACACATTCTCTTTCTGACATGGACAGTTGACCAAAGCGGTGGAGATGCGGCTACCGACGGCTACCAAGCGGATCCAATGCCCAATCCGCCAGAAGAACCGCTGGCTCCACATTTGCAGTGACATGTAAGCAGGCAATAATGAAGTCGAAACGCAACCCCGAACTCAGCACTACCTATGAGCAATAAAAAAAAAAAACCAGCACCATCAGCACTACCTAAGAACAATAAAATCAGTATCATCAGCACCACAGAGAGGCTTCTCCCCAATCAACATTATTCACCACGTCGAGATGTGACGTCTTTTTGTTTTTGCACTCACCTTTTTTTTTTTTTGCTGCTGCTGTTTTTCGAGAAAGTGCACTTATACGAGGGTTGAGGGTGAGAACAGCCCCGCCACTGCACCCTCTGCCCACACACCATGGATGTATGTGCCATCTTTCACGGAAAATTGTTTCACATCCTGCTTTTCCCTCAGCCTCCCTCTCTTTTACTTCTTCACTTCTGTAAAAGGACAATACTCCTTTTTTATTTTGAGTATTATTTTCACCTTGTTGATGATCCCCCTGTGAATTATTTTCCTGTGTCATCTAATTTTTGTAGCTCTGTCTGTTACCACTTTTGCAGCAATGTATGTGGGCAAATGGACCAATTTGAGTGTGTTGATTGTTTGGTGTGCAGCCTACCGATGCTTATGATAGAGCAGACGTTCGACTGAGTCGATCACGCCTGTGTACACCGAAGTTGGCCACACCATCATGAATGTCCTGCTGGTGAGTGACTCACTTGTCATGTTCTTGACCACAAGTGTGGGGGGTGGGGTCTTGCGCAGTGATGTATGGTTAATATGGATGCCACGCTACATAAACACCTTTCAGGTACGAACTTCGGTTAAACACTGTGCATCTCTGTCTCATTACTAGGAACAACTCACATTATGGACAATTTTTTATGGAAATGGAGGTGTCCATGGTTACGAGGCAGGACTATATGAATGGCGATGCGCTTCTAAAAGGAAACCTTAAGCGCATACTTTTTCTTGGGCTATCTGTTGGCTGTAAGCTTTGCCTACGTCTGTCTTGTATACACACTGTTCCCAAAGGTTTTACTCAGCTTTGCCTCATCATGGGCATAAGGACATTGTTGGGGCTAATGGCCGAGAGTGAGTTTGAAGTCAATCGGTGATCATGAGTCTTTTCTCCTTACACTGCACGCGGCACTATGCTACTTGAGTAGGCTAAGATTGAATTGAAATTTACTCGTCTTCAGTTTTGTGCACCTATTTACCTTTGCTGTGTATATATATCTCCATTGCTGCAGGTGCCGGAACGCGTCATAATGTTTTTTTCTATATGTATGCATTTTATTTTATTTTTATTTTTTTATTCTTTGTGTGTTGCTGCTTGGTTTTTGTTTTTCAAATTCTGTACTGTTGTTCCCCCCTATGTAATGCCCGTGTGGGCCTCAGGAGTCAATAAATAAATAAATAAATAAATAAATAAATAAATAGAGTGTTCTTCAAAACAAATACTCGCATAACCACGTTGCCAAGTTTAAAAGCCCTAGGCAGCTTGATCAGTGAAACATCAGGCTAAGGGAGCTTTAGGTTACGCAAGTGGAGCTCCTCCCCGTCAAAGTGTTGTCCGGCACGAATTGGCATCTACAACCCCCCGCCAAAATGCGGCAAACCACAAATTCGAAAAAAAATAAATAGAAAATTTTGGTTTGTATAGTATATGAATTTAAACGCGACTTAATTTTGCCAAAAAACTTAATTTTTTTGAACGAATTTCGCCAAATCGCCTACTAATTCGCAAAAAAAATACGGTCCCATAGAGACAATTCAGGTCGAATTGTAAAGCACGTTGGAATCTGTATTGAGGTTCCCACCGTGTCGAGATGCTTTGGAGACGTCACACGCTCCACAGTTTTCTGTAGCCTTTCTAGCTCCGTTAAACGCTCCTCTGATCATCAGCCATGTCGCCGTTTCGGGTTCCAGGACTTCACCGCAACTGCAGTACATGCTGCTCTGCCTGCCGGGGCTCGTGGTCCACGTGGAAGGCAACCGGATGACCGTCACGGGTGCACGTAACCGCTACGACGCCCTGGCGCGCCAACTGGAAGGCAGCGAGCACGTCTTGGCACTGGCGGCCAGCACGAGCCCCCGGGCACAGCCCGGCCCCACCTGGTCTGCGTCCAGGCCGGATGAGGGCCGCTACCATACCAAGAGCACTCGGTGGGTTGCTTTCGTGCCGTGCAAAGCGCAAGGTTCGTCTGCTTCTTGCAGGGGGTTGCCGGTGACGTCCGGACGCCACGAGCCCTTGGGTGCACGGTTGAAAAAAAATAGTGGGTAGACCTCGGGGCATACTAGCGTGAGGTGTTCACCATCCCATCCAGTCAAAGTCGGGGTCAGAGTTCGGTGCCATTCTGATGTCACCGCAACTCCTGCAATGGAAAGCAAACGGCTTACTCTCCGTATGATGAAAGAGCGGCATACTTAAAAGGTGGAAATGCGCGACCCAGGCGTTCCCGGATGCACGGTAGGTGGCGCGCAGCGGTCACCGATGGAAATGAGAATGGAAGGGGGAGCTTGGGTAAGTACCGCCTCCTGCACGCTTGTCTCCAATCGCCAGCATGCACGCCGAGGTGTGCTCCCCGCGGCCAAGGCACGGCGGAACAGGCAGAGCTGTGTGCAGGGGACCAGGCATTAAAAAGGCGACGCCCTGGTGTTCTTAGTTTGTCGGCGACTCGCAAACGGACCGTGAAATGTCGTTTTCATTTGGGATGGCGAGCCGTTGGAATAGACACTTTACGTTCACTTCACAAGACATGGAACTGATGCTGGTCTTTGGTTGGGCATGCGAGTTTCAAGGAAGAAAAACATTCTGGGTCACGTCGTTTATTGGAATGCTCCCAAGACGAAGCACCGGCCTACGGGAGACCCCCGTTGCGGGTTCGAACCTCGGCGAGATCGCTCGCAGTCCGATGGAGGCCCGTTGCGGAGGAGCCGCCGTGAAATCCCGAGATTTCGGTTACGTGTGAGACTCCCCAGGTGGTCGAAAGGAATCCCTAGTTCTTCACTGGGGCAGTGCCAGATACCTGCCGTTGGTTTGGTGCTTTCGCGTCGACATTATAAACGACAGTTTCTCGTAGATAAGTATGTACGTTGGACCTTGCAAGTAGTCGCAAAACCTGGGCTTTGGTGAAGTGACGTTTGGAGACCACCTACAGATGGTGCCAGCGTGCCGGCGTGTTCGCTCGCTCATAAGAGATTGCAAGAACTCGGTCGTAAGCGGTGGCAAATGCATGAGCGAGCCTTTACGGCTGCTTTATTAGTCAGATGGAGATTTACCGAAATTGCCTGGAAATCACTCAATATCACTAAGAATCGTCCGAATCACCTTAGATTTATCGACGAACCGCGCAAGTGGGTCCTCGTATAGAAGGGTGGGGTTCGATTTCAGGCGGCACCCGGCAGTGGCCTTCTGCCAGTGCACGGCCCGGCTTTGTGGTATTCCAGCGGAGCGCTGAAGGGCCGCGGGCGAAGCCAAGTGCAGCGTGGTGGAGGATGGCCTCTGGTCCAGCTGTCGCCACCGCCATAGGGCGCTAGGGCCGGCGCTGCACGCCATGCGGGACTGGGAGCTCAGGTGACGGGCAGCAGCGCGGCCGGAGGACTCCACCGTTGCAGGTCGTCTGGGTGGACGACGATAAGTGGCGTCAACGTCGGGTGAGATTCTCTCGATCGTTGTTTCGCGTCAAAGAACATTTGTTCTCAGATATTTATGCGGAACAACATTGCCACCTAACTGCGAGGTTGCAGAGTTTTCCGAGAGGTTACAATATTTCCTCAAGTACCCTTTTGCAGGAGACCATTCAACAGCTCTTATGTACAAAGTGTCCCCCCAAAAATATGCATTTTTTTTCTAACTGAAAAAATAAATTACACATTTTGTCTAATGCTCAGTTTTCTTCTAAATGCGGTGATAGCAGTCCAAACCGGATGCTAAAGTTTCGGAACGAGCACGTTGTCTTATTCAAAAGTTGTAAGCGATGTTTTGAAATTTTTAACAGTAAAATGGTGGCCGACAGCACCTACGAATAGACGGGACCAAACAGCGTAAATTGCAGAACGACACACTTTCTCGCTGAAAAGTTTCAGAAAGTCGTCTATAACTTTTTAATAAGGTAATGGCGAGTTCTAGGCTTTAGTACCAGTTCGGAGCTGCTAGCTCGCATTGCGGGCGGAGACAAGCGTTTGGCAACGCATACTATTATTTTGTGTAATGAAGAAAAAATAACCTGTAAATACTTGGAAGGGGGGGGACGACTGTACACTGCAGTTACATGACACAGCACAAACGGCAGTTGACGGTTTCCTGCTTCTCTGTCAGAACTAGAAAGTTGTCGTCAAAATACTACCGTAAAATCCTGAGAGATGGCCCACCTAAAGTCGAGAAAATTGGGTGAAAATAAGGACTAGGCTAACTTTCGGTGGACAGTCAGAAAAAGTTTAAAATGCTATTTTTAGATTATCTGTCTCTGTCCAAGTTGTTATCAGCGAGCGAGCAATCGAAACAAAGGTGACTGTACCTCCCAGTCAGCAATGTTCGCTCATATCCCGCCATGGCTAACTATACTCGTTTTCACCTCAAGAACCGCACTAAAACAAGTCTCAGCACTTAGCTAGCCCATTTCTAATTTCCCCTTGGTCTAGAGCAATTAAGATATATGTGGGTGCATTTTACACTAGATGCATGTCACTTTATTAAGACTTACCATTTCAAACGTCGAGGTATCACGCTTCTCCTGATAACAAAATCTTGCAAGAGCTATCTGCGCGCGGCGTATGAACTCTGTGCAAAACTTCCTTTCTCCTTGAGGTGTAAACGAGTATAGATGCATTTACGTCAAGGTCACCATTGATCCGAACACTATGATTACTTGGAGTGGGCCATCTTTCGGTGTTTTAAAGAAAATTGCAAAACGCCCGAAAATAGGCGGTGGAGTTACCTTTCGGGTGCCGGGGCATCTCAGGATTTTACGGTAGTGTGATACAAAATGCCCAAGGACGTCAATGTATCGCAGGGAAAGTTTAGTGCTTAACCGTACTTCGTTTGAGATGAGTGAAGAAAAAAAAAAAAGGCATTGCAATGTCTTCTAATGGAACGTAAGGTCCCTTTACGAGACGTTGAGGGTTCGATTTATTCGGCCCATGCACCGTGAGTTGGCATGCCCGTAAGTGCAGCGCTTCTAAATAAGTGACAGTGCGCGAGTTCCGTGCCATCTATCGTGCCATGTTTTTGCGCTTGCGCCAACGTGTGCGAGCACGTCTCTCGACCTCAGGGTGCAGAGCTGCGTGGACGGACGCTGGCCTGGAGGGTGCAGTGCCGCGTCCTGCGATTCGCCCACGGACCACTGCTCGAAGGGACTGCTGGTGCGGTGGACGGAGCTCTACCATGCTCTGCTCGGACAGCCCAAGCTGGGGAGGGTGCGTGACACTTCCCCTCACTTCCCGTTCTTCCCCGGATTCGACACAGCGTGTATCCAAGTAACATGGCTACTCTGCTAGCTAGTGCCAGAGCAGGTTCATTAACAAACTAGGTACCTAGGAACCTTGGAGCTCCAAGTTTCCTTGTCTGTCTCCTATGCTCTTAAGTAAAGGACTTCCCTTGATATAAGAGGATATTCTTATAAGATCAGAGGTGCCCAGTGATGCCTGGCTTGCTATGGGCCAAACACTTTGTAGGATGTGCGTATGTGTTTACAGGGTTTCTAGGCTTCTGCACAGCTTTGTTGCTTCAATGCCAGAAGCCGAAAGGGCTCCTTGGCTATTAATTGTGCTTTTGGTTTGGGCATACATGGCACAAGCTACTGCCCGTTGTCTAACAGTACAGCCATTGACATCCATCTATCCATCCATCCATCCATCCATCCATCCATCCATCCATCCATCCATCCATCCATCCAGCCAACCAGCCATCTAGAGACGCAGGCATTCCTCGGGATCGAATGGTTTGAGAAATTCTTGCCTAGGGACATAGCAAGCCAAAAGAACTGGCAGTTCCATCGATCGGAGTGGCTGCCATTCTGTGGGGTCAAAAGTGAAAACCATCTTAACTGATACAATCTCTTAGCCTGCGTTTGCCTGGCTGCACTACGAATCTTGGAGGCCGTGGGGGAGACGTCCGTGCTAACGAGAGGCAGATTTTGTGGCTCAGTTAGTGTCGTAGGTATGCTTGTAAGATCGTAGTAAGATAGAGAGGTAAGCTGTGGTCGATGAGAATAAGTTCAGAGTTTAAGAGAGCTCTTCCCACCTCATTCCACTTTTGCAGAGCGAACGCTCGAGAGGAGGCGACCTCATACCAGCATTTGCTCTACTGAAGTGGAAAGAGGAGGGAGGCTTCTCCCAAACTCTTAACTTTTCACAGACTATACTGGATACATTACAATTATTACTGATAGCACCAGGGATCAATGACTAGAAGGAAGTGCAGCGCTTGTCTTGTTTCTAGTTCTTGCTGCTGGCACATAATCACTCTATAACTTCGTTTCAGCTTCCGTCCGAGCGCAGCCAAAGCTACGTGTGGCCGGAGCCAATCACACGCCGGCAATAGGTCACGCGATCTCGCCTGCACTTTTGTATCACTCCGCTGCGCCGCTGGTCGTCCGCGCCGCCCGCGCTCGCCGAGTATTTCGTCTGCTACGGGTGTATCAACGGTATCGTCTGCTACAGGTTTAAAAGTGCCCTTTCACGTTCTGAAATTTAGTCACAGGGGATGTCAGTACGTAGGCTGGCCGCTGGCGTCTGTGTCCGAGCTTTCCACCTGTTCGGCATTTCGGCATAGTTTCGAGATGTAAGTACACATTGCAAGGTGCCCGATGACCCGGCCGTTGATGTTTCCTTGTATTGTCTGGATATACCAGGGCTCGAGGCGCAGTCCTTTCCACCAGCTTCTCGGCGTTCAATGTGATCGGCAGGTAAAGGGGTGCCCTGATTTCGCCGCGTATCAGTGAATTGTAGTGGCCCGGACGCTTTTCTTGTTTACAACGCATTCGCGGTACGACGCGGCCGGAGTCTCCTGCCGAATTTGAAAGTAGACATTCATCACGACCTCTCGCGCCTGACGCCCAAACGTGCCTTTGCGAAAGGACGTTTTGAAGCGACTCGGTGAGGAAAGCAGCGAAGCACATGATTCGGCCATTACGGGAACGAAATCACACAGAAAAACCGAGCGCTGCAGCCGTGTTGCCAGCGGATGTACGTGTTTTCACCAAACCACATGCATTTACATATATTAATAAAAACATAAACTTCAGATATTTAATTCCTTTAGTTGCAAATCATTCTCAGCAGTACACATCTGGAATGTTGTGCAATGTTTACGCACAAAACAGTTATTTAAAAAAAAATTACTTTTGCGGACTACTTTGTGGTGCGTAGGAATGCTCTTCTCGAAGTTGCGAACCGTCCCTCAGCCTTTGGCTGCGCTCGGACGGAAGCTGAAACGAAGTATAGTAATTGTTCCCTCTTTTTCTTATTGTAAATTTAAGGAATCATGGAAGTGTGTCTTGAGAATTCTAAAGCAGCCACCGGACCAGATGTGTCCAATCGAGCTCATATGTCGCATCTGCTGACAGGTGCGAAGACCCACAGCACGCAGCCGAAAGCCTGGCCCGCAGTTTCTGCAACGCCCTGCTGCCCCACCTCCCGCTGCTGCAGCCCCTGTCCCCGCTGGGGCTGCGAGCCCAGCTGGGGTCAGACCGGGTGGGCTACGAAGCCGGGGCCCGGAAGCCCCTGCCCGCCGTTTGCCAGGAGCCCCTCGACAGCTGCGCTGGTGCCGCTTCTCAGCAACGCCTCGAGTCCTCGACCTCGAGATGGTCTTCCACAATCCTGTACCAGTGAGGGCCCGTTTCCCCACCCAATGTGACAAGCGACTGCTTGTGGACAGTGTCTGCTGTACACAATGCATCGTCGTCTGCTACATTGCGTACGGCATCGGCTACGCTGTGTACGGCGTGTTGCTTTGCCACATATGGCATCTGCTATGCAGTGTGTGGCATCAGCTACGCCGTCTGCTACTCAAGTGTGCACCGTCCAGACATCACAGGGTACGGAGACTGCTCAGCCTGATTCGTCCGTTATGACGTATAGCGTCTGCTACCCGGGAGTGGCGTCTGCTACGCTGGTTTCGTTTTGGAACACTGTGATGCAAGCATTGCACCGAGAGTGTATAAAGAATCAGTATGTGGTTTGGCGCTTCTGGTGCACATGAGTGACGTCTGCTGATGGTGTAGCTGCGTCAACGAGTGTCTGCATGCCGGGTTGGACTCGGGTGACATGATGCAGAAATGTGTGCAATCCAGGAAAGTGCAATTGGACAGACAGTAGGAACAGAGTTTGTGGTGTCGGCACGTGGAGCCGTTTGTGGTGGTTTTGGTTCCGGAACAATGACTGGTTGGAATGCTTGATGGTATGCTGGCTGACGAAATATATTATTGCGGTGCTCCCGGCACTGCGTTTGAGAGTGGGTGATGCGGTGTGTATTTTTGTTGTGGAATGTACAGACATGGTTGCTGGCAAACGGATAACTTTTCAAATGGTTCGCTTTCCTTGCCCTTTGGTTGTGGGTGAAAGGAGCTGTCTACGTTCGTACCTTAAACAGCATCTTTTTGTATCTTTTGTCTATGTACAGGAAGCTTAGATAGGAAATAATTTTGGCACTAAGGGTAATCCGCTATCGGAAAGAACCAATATTGATGTTGATAATGGTTTGAGGGGCTGGGTTCCAGTGCTATGCTGTTGTAGCCGTTTAGGACTGTATATGCTTTGTTTTTTCAAACGTGCACTTTTAGTCTAGAACGTCAAGGGTTTTCTACAGTGCCTTTGTTTCAGACGAACTTAAAAAGAGAGGCCCACGTTTCTGAGACGCAGCTTCGTTTTCTGAGGGCAGTCATTTCCGGCACACCGTGTGTTGCTTGCCAGAAATAAACGAAAAGAACTGCGAGGTTGCAGTCTTAGGCCTGACCGACGTAATAATTAATTGTCACTTTTTCACAAAAGTCGTTGACAACCCGGAAAAGGGTATCCACAGTGTTTGTACGATTTGCACGTCGGTCCGGAAGAATCGTGTTTTGTGTACCTGGACAACTTGCTCTGCGGACAGTCGTGTGGCTGACTTGAGTCGCGCAATAAACCTGTTGCTTTTACGAATCACCTGCTGTCTACTGTGTGTGCGAGTGCTATTGTGGATGGCAGTGATGAAAACGACGAAGGGTCTCTTTCGAATGGCCGGCCTTACTGGAAACTGGAGACCCAAGAAACGTCCAATTTCCTAAAAAGAAAAAAAAACACGAAATATAGAGAGAAAAATGCCTCAATTGCAGAACATAAATTAACTGATTAATAAATCTGAATTTCACTAAATTCAAAAAAAATAGTTCTTACTTCCTGCGTTGTAAATCGGTACGACAGCCATGATCGCAGAAAAACGTACGGTGAAAACGAAACGTTCAAAAGGGCGCGCGTGCGCTCGTAGCGCCACTAAACTGAAGTGGATGTTTCGTGCGTTCACACTTTTTCCGTGTTTTCAACGTCGGGCAGTCGGGCTGTTCGTCTCCGCTGCTTCTTTTTGTAATTAGCTCGGTGAAGCACAGCTGCACAGCGCTAGAAACTGCAAAAACCAAACGCTAAAGAGCTGTGCGTACTCTTCTATGCTCCCGCATGCAGCGAGCACTGCAGAGCGTACAGGAGGAGAGCCAACTGCGTACTACGTCGAGATTCGGCTGCCGCCGATGTCGCCCGAACGCGGCGACATTCCTCGAAAATAAGGGACACTCCCCGCGCAGCCATGAAGGGAAAAGGCAAAGGATCCGGCTCGGAAGAGTGCCGCTCCAGTTCCCAGACGTGAGTCCGTTGGACCACTCGCGGGAGTGTCCCCGGTATGCAGCCATAGCGCAGGGCGATTCGGCGATCGTACTGGAGGACCTCGAGCCGCTTCAACTCGAGCTCGAAACCCTCTTGGTGTCGGTGTGCGAGCGGAGGCGACGACTGACGCACGAAACGCAGTTGCTGGTCTCCTGGCAGGAGAAGAAGCTTCCCCTGGGACCGCCGTCCACACCTGGCAAGCGAAGTCGGGCATCGCCGGACGGCAAGCCCACCAAGAAGTTCAGAGACGGCGGGAAGGTGCGTTCATGCGTAGTCTGTACTAGTACAACGCGGGGTTCGAGTCAGTGGTGCACGCCAACCCGTTCCTCGATATCTCTGTAGGTAGTCCATAGTGTAAATATGAGATTTTGAGTGTGTGGACCGGACGAAGTAAGAAAAGTGCGCGAATGCAAGTTTAGCATTTGCTCTACTCTTTGCTCTATGCCCGATGGAAGAAGAGGGTTGGATGTCTGAACAGTGCCTCCTCGCCACGGAACAGGTGTGTCGAAGGTTCGCTCTCATTTCTGACAAACGCCGTGAGATGGCGCCAGCATGACAGGAGCTCGAGGAACCGTCCTTAATTCGCGCGCGAGTGGGTTTTCGACCCCTTTTCTGGCCTTGTTCTGACACCTCCCTGTAGGAACATTCCAGGTAGAAATTCACGAAACCAAAGCCCACATTTCTCTTTGCTTGTACAGTGCCGTGTCAGTTTGTTTCATGCAAGGCCCAGGCCAGTAATGTGTGCACACATGCTGCATGGTAATGCTGGCTCAATATTTACTGGTGCCTTTGTAAACCTTTACTTACGAATACAGTGAAGTATTCATATTGAGCAGTCGGTAAAAGTTGCCTTTCGGCAAATCAGGCGCCTACGCCACTTTGACTGAAAACTGGGTTAATTTAGACATGGGCGCTTGTTCGCTCAAATCAGAAAAAATACCAAGATGGTGGCCAAAAAAGAGCTTTGAAGGAAGTGTGAATGGAATTGGAGAAAGGACATTTATTTTCACACGATATCCCCGTCGTCGCCGCAGTAACGGGCAGGATATTTTCGACTGATGCTGGCGCCAGGCGGGGATGCAGGAATTTCCTGAGGGGGGGTCAGGTGTTGGTCAGCGTACCATATGTTTAGGAACCCCCTCCCCTCTCCTTCGTTTTACGCCCCTAAATTTTACACATGCAGAAATCAAGAGGGGGTCAGGACATCCGGAACCCCCTCTAAATCCGCCCTTGGCTGGCGCTTTGGAGGGGGTAGGCACTTAACGCACGATTTGCAGAATTCCCAAGTTTGGGATTAATGGTGGCCGCTTGTATGAAGGGGGTACGCGCTTCTGCGGTTTATAGGGTAATCTTTTTTCTCAAACTAATCTCGCAGCTTCATGTTTTTGCTGGCTAAAATTGTGTGGTAGTCACGAATCTATAGACCTTTTCTGCAAGTGCGCCGCCATCTTGAATTGACGTCACTTCCAGTATGGGCGAAAACATTGTTTTGCCTTTGCCACGCCAATAGAGGGCATTTGGGATATAAGCGTAACCGTCACACTTTCTCGTTTTGCCTCCCCTTTATTTTTTTACTATTTGCAGGTTGAAACGTTGGATTATTTTTCGTCGCCCATACCGGATACGCCTATTAGGTGGCTGGGGACGAGTACACAGAAAAGGTCTATAGCTGTGTCTATCTCGCATCGTTCTGCATTGGTATGCTGGCTTAATAATTGTGTTGTGTGTACGTTTAGTCAGTCGGAGGTAGTCAGCCTCAATGGGTGTCTGGTGTCTCAGCTAAAGATGAAATTGGGCCAGTGACCGCGAGCCTGGGGTCTTTTAGGTGCATCGCACAGTAGTGATACATGACCGCATGCCGGTATGATGCTCATCCGGATGAAACAGGCAGAGGTGAGAATTAAACCCAGGATCCTGGGTTCTGCAGCGCAAGGTTTTGCTCCAGATGCTCCGAACTGCTGTGCGCCAACACGCTCGGCCACCGATCTTTCGGTATACTGGTATGACAGCACCAGCATTATGAGATTAACTCAATTGCGAAACTGTCCATAGATTCTACTTTCACACACAGCACCCTCCCTCTCCACCTAAGACCGTTTTATCGTGGGCAGCGCCATTTTGAGAGCGAAGAGAGAAAAGGGGAAAGGGCTACGGCGCTTTCACTCCTTTCTGGCTGTGTAGAAAGAGTGAAAGTCCCGGATGAGAGGCTTGGCCGGTGTTGGGTGTCTGCCGTGCCCCAACTTCGTTCGCGCTTTCTTTTCTGTTTTAAACTTCGCAAACTTAATTAGAGCCGTGGTCTTTGATGGTGAGAGTTCCCCGGTCATCGGGACACCATTGCTCGGTGATAGGGTGCACGAATAAGGACAGAAAGCGCCGGATGCTGTCCGAGGACCTATGTAGCTTGCACGGAATCCGGCAAGGCGAGTGCGGCTGCAATGTTTCTAAGCTCCATCACTTTCCGTATGACTGGAAATGATGAACCAGTCATCAATTTTTGCTTGCAATGGGCCTGTTTCAACGTAGCCGTTTAATAGTAATCAACAAGCGATACACGAAAGCAGGGAACCTCAATTAACTTTTGTAAACACCCGGAGCTGCTACAGATCGTTTTGCCGGCGCTGCTTTTATCTTGCGTGTCCGTATTCCTATATTTCCTTGTGGATGAACGACGAAGACGTTCTAGATGTGCTTATATCCAGACCGCCGAAAAACCTCAAGGCAGCCACGAATTATTTTACTATTTGATGCAATATTTTGAGTACCAAACTCCAATTTCTATCGCTGACACGTTCGCTACCGCTGTTCTCCCCGTCGCCGCACGGGCGGATGCAGGACTCGAACAAGAACGTGCACACTGGGCTCGAGAACACAGATGTAACCTCGAGACGTACCCTGCAGCGACTATCCAAGCGCTTCAAAGCGCCCAATCAACGGAAACAACCCACCAGCGGCACTCCAAAGAACGCTTTTGCCGGCTCTCTGGTATCGCGCAGGAGATCGCGATTCAGGAAAACCGATAGAACTACCCTTTCAACAATTTATTGCCTCACCCGGTGGCGGAAATGAGCCTTCAACTAAGTGTTGTAGATGATAAAATTGAGTCAGTCACCACTGCAAATTATTGATATTAAGATAAATTCAGTTACAAAATTTTACAAGCTGAAACAGCAATTATCACGAAAACTGGCACGCACCTTGCGAGCGTACCTCATGTTCATTGGCGGTACAGCATTCGGTGCGCGCTTTATTCCACGAAATGTTCCGAGCACAGTCGAGAGGATGGCGTTGAGGAAGCGTGTTTCGGTTTACGGACGAAATCCACTGCCGCCGAGACCGGGGTCATGTGGAAAGCGATGGACCTTAAAGACATTGCAGCCGCTCTCGCCTTGCCGAGTTCCGTGCAAGCTCACATGGTCCTCGGACAGTGTTCGACGCTTTCTGTCGTTACTCGGCGCACCCTACGACCGAGCAATGGTGTCCCGATGACCGAGGGAACTGTTGCCATCGAAGCCCGTGGCTCTAATTAAGTTTGCGAGTTTAATACAGAAAGAAGCGCGAACGAAGTTGGGGCACAGCAGACACCCAACACCGGCCAAGCCTCTCATCCGGGACTTTCACTCTTTCTACACAATCAGAAAGGAGGAAAGCGCCGGTAGCCCTCCCATTTTCTCTCTCGCCCTCTTTCAGTAAAACGGTCTATAGGTTTGCCTCCTGTCATTAGGAGCGCCACAGTTCTGGAGACAGCTGTTATGGTCACTCTAAAAATGAAGCACGGTGTCTCAATGGCACTTCACCATAGCCACTCCAAAAAATAGAGTTTTTAAGTGCCTCCTCCAGATGGCACTTAATTGACAAGTGGCTAAAGCCTCTCGATAAAATTCACGCTTCGTGTTTCTCCCAATTAAGGACAACCATTGTTGCGTGAACGAATGAGACATGCCACGAGCTAGTGCTCCAACGTCATTTGCTTCCAAGGGTTGTGCTGCCGTTTGCTTCAGAGGTCTCACATGGCTCAGGCCACATGCGTTGGCACATTTGACGTTACCTGTAAGACAAGCACTAACACGTTGAGGGGCTTTATGGGTGGCGGCCTTGGGAGGGAGAAGGGGGGGTCTGCTTCTCCACGGGAGTTCTGCAGTTGAGTTGATCTAGTAACGTTGGACAGCACCAATGGCCAGAGCATGAGGCTGTGAAGGTAGATTATAATAAACCTGTTTTTGTAGCTGCAAAAAAAATGATGCCAAATGGAAAAAAAAAAAAAATCTGTTTTCAGGTGTTCACAGGAGAGCGTCCTCCCCGGAAGCAGGTAGGCTCTTCTGCTTCTACACTAGCGACCGGTGGTAGCCAGGAAGACGGGCCATCGGCGGCTGCAGCGGCAGCCACACGCAACAGCAGCGCCCAACCGCTTCTGGGCTTCGTTGGAGCCCTACTGCGCTCAGATCACGAGCGACGACATCAGGGCCTTGGAGGACCTCATCCGCGGGCGCGAAGACGATGCAGAATATCAGCGTGTGCCCATGCTCGGGCGGCACTATGCGCAGCGATGGGCTCAGGAAGATCTTCTCGAGGAGCAGGGTCAAGGCCAAGGCTGGTGGAAGGTTAGTGGGGTGACCCTTTGTGGTTCACTAAAAAAGTGCCCTGGTAAGAGTTGTTTTGGCACAGTCGAAGACTTTATTGTACAAGGACGTGGCAGAGTCGGTCCTGAGTTCTGTAGTGTATGGTTGAATCCTTTGACACGGTCAGCGATTTTATGGTACAAGGATATGGTAGAATCTTTCAACATAGTCAAGAGCTCTATGGTATAAGGACACCATGGATCCCTTCGACATAATAAAGGACTCTACAGTACAAGCATACAGTTACAATCTTACGACATAGTCAAGAGCTCTATAGTACAAGGACACGGTCGGGACCCTTGATATAATTATAGACTCTGCAGTTCAAGGATATGATAGATTGATTGGATGAAAAAAGAACTAAATCCGGACTATAAAAGCCAGATAATAATAAAAATGATAACTTTTCAGCGGTTCCCACTGCTCTGCAAAGGAAGTGTCTATTGACATAGGTAGGAAAGGCGCTATATAAAGAATGAGAAAAAAGGTGCTCTGCTGTGCTCTGGTGTTCGGCCAAGAAAAGTTTTTTATGCTTGCCTTCAACAAGAGAGGTAGAATGTTAGAGAGTATATTCAGTTTGGATCATCCATACAATAAGAGAGGGTTGTGTAATTATCTATAGTTGCCCGTCCTATATTCTTCACATTTGGTTGCCATTCTTTTATACCTGTAAAATTGAAGTATGTACCTCCACAGAAAGTGTAGGGGTCAGACCAAGAACACACCTTACTCATACAAAAGTCAGACCTTCCACAGCCGACCACACAGAACCGTCCTAAAGCTACTTTTGCGATTGCACATTTTTGGCATTAGCAAGGTACAATTTAACCATGTCTCATAAGCACGGGGACGCACGAAATGTCTTGCAAATGAACTGGGCACATGCTGTGTATGTGTTTCGACATGTGTAACTGTGATGTCATGATGTCATATAAAATCACGGTGTCACATGATGTCACTGTGTCACTTGATGTCATGACATCATGGTGTCACATAATGTCAGTGTCACATGACGTCACGGTGTCGCATACCATCATAATGTCGCATGACGTCGGTGTGTCACATAATGTCAGTGTCACATAATGTCAATGATATGATGTCACATCGACAATATGCATGATGTCGTGTCACATGACACATGTCAGTCTATCGTGGCGTGGCGTTTCTCTCGTGAAACCCAGCGTTGAAACACATTCCGCGTTAGAAGTGATCGGTGGCACAGCGAAAACAGGGAAGTGCGTCTTGTGTGCAGGTCTCCCCACCGTGCAGGCTGCGAGTTGACGGAGAAGGTGGTTCGCGGGGGCGCCGTGGCCAAGGATTCGCTGGAGCCGTGCCCGCTGGGGAGCCTGACGCAGCGTCTGGTGTCGTGCCTCATGGAAGAGAACCTCATGTGCTCGGTGGAAGAGGCGGACGTTGGGGGTTCAGCGCCGCTCGTTCCCGCTCCCGGCCTGGCACAGCTGGAGCGGAGGGTGCGCAGAGAGCTGCGCGAGCAGGGCCTGCTCGCCGACACCGATCTCCAGACGACCAGGTGAGGGTGCCGGATCGTTACGTCTCGGGTTCCCACACTGGGTTCCAAGGAAGTTCTCACCCTCGTGGGCTCCTCTAGAAAACGCCCGTTAGTTATTCTCCACGCAAAGGCAGTTGCAGAAAAAAAATTTGAGAACTGCAAACACTTCTGTCATTGTGTGTGCAGCGAACACTGCGTCTTTTGTAGGATGGATGGGCAGTGTATATGCGGCTTTATTGTTCCCACTTGTGAGTGCATGACTAGGATCATCAAATAAATATGACAAGCTCGATAGAACGATTATAGTAGTGCCCTTTGACCACTTGCCACAACAAAGCTTTTGCCTTAAAATTCTAGGGTTTCTCCCTTATAGAAAAAAAAATGCATACCTTCTTTTCTCCTCACCCCTCTCCCCCAAAAGATAGGATTTGCCCCCCCCTCCCCCTTTGAAATAGTTCTGCAGATGCCCATGGCCGCATTTAAATATCGCCACCTTGGGAATCGTCGCAAACCCCGATGACGAGAGAGATAAGACTCACCTTCATGAAGTTGCGGGGATCGCATTGTTGGCATTGTCAACAATCCAATCCCCGATTTCGTTCGTCATGTTTTGCGAAGGAGAGACTGATGGAAAACGTCCGCTTTTATCCTTGAAATGTACGCGACGACAAAAAAGCTTCTCGGTGAGTGGCGTTACGAGCGAGTGTACTTGGGGGCCCCACTAGTTTGCGTAAGCTTGTCTAAATTGAGAAACATTCCTACCCAAAATCGTGGCACGGCTCCTTTAAGTATAGACCGACACGCGGGCTTGACGTCACGGAGCTGCGGCGGCGCTGCGATCGCGCCGGAGCCGGGGGTGTGGGCAAAAGCGCGCACGTTTCGCATGGGCGTCATAGCATTTCAGCATGCCGCGAAGCTGTGTTGCCGTTAATTGCACCGAAATGTACAAGAAAAGCAGCGGAGTGAGTTTCCACAAGTTCCCGGCAGACTCTGAAAGGCATAGAAGGTGGATAATATCCGTGGATCGAAAAGAATGGTCGCCTCGCGCGAACGACCGTTTGTGCGGCAAACACTTTCTTGAAGGCAAGTGCGGCTTCCATTTCAATCTCCGTCCCGAGGCTTGCTTATGTGCAGGGAAACCGTTGTCTGATCGAGACCACCCGGATTTTGTTCCCATGGTGTTCGCGCACAAAGCATCGGCCAAGCGCTCGTCGGAGGCTCGCTACGCCCGTGCTACCCAGCAGAAGGGGATCGGCGACAGAACGGCAGTGTTGTAGGCGTTACCGAAAAAAGTAACGAAATACGTTACTCGTTACTTGCAAATAAAAGGTACGCGTTACTGAGCTACGTTACCTAAAAATAAAAGGAACGCGTTACCGCTACCGATAAAAAGTAACGCACGTTACTTCTGCGTTACTTTTTTAAATTATGATTTAACACATTTTACGGTTTTGACGATACAGGTCATATATCAAGAAACATTATGTTCATGCAGAAACTGAACATAATTACTTTATCTCTTTTTACGGTTTCACCTAAATACTCACGAGAAAAAACGCAAAGAAAAACATGGCTTGACGCCTAAAACACGGAAAAAATTGAAGTGTAATTTCTTTAAGACTTGGGAAGTAGTAACGAGTAACGTAACTACGTTACTTGAAATAGTAACGTAAGTACGTTACCCGTTACTGTGTCGAAAACGTAACGAGTAGGTTACTACGTTACTGAAAAAAGTAACGCGTTACCGGCAACGCCGTTACTTGTAACGTGTTACCGCCAAGACTGCAGAACGGACAAAGCGTTACTGCTTGTCATGCCTTGTGGTCATGAGGGTAGGAAAAATATCATACCTTGACTTGAAGACGCTGTGTGTATTTAATCAATTAATGAATACACACACTTCCGCAGACCCACAGTCTGCTGATCCCGCCGGCAGTGCGGAAACCGACTCGAAGTAATCGTAGGCCTCGAGAGACTTGTACGCCTGCACCGTGTCGGCCGTGAACTGGCTTGGCGAAAAAACTAAATAAACGACGACGTGAGCCGTCGACTTCGGTGGCAGCAACTTTACGTCGGAAGTCCAGCAGGCCTTGTTTACGGCGTACGGATCCTCGTAGGCAACGCCGTCCACGCACAGTTTGTTTCGATACCGCTGCCGTTCAGGCTCGGGCAGCGAGCTCAAATAGTCGGGCATAGCATACGACATACGTTGTCAGGAAATACGACGCACAAATAAAGATACAAGCGTCCCTACAACGTCAACAACGAGCGCACGCCATAGAACGCAATGGCGAAAACACGGAGAGCCGGGCTGCTTTTGCCCACATAGCTACCGCGCATGCGCGGCCTTCCGGCCGTGTTGGTAAACAGAGTCGCTCCGCGTGTCGGTCTATAGTGCTTTCTCAGTTGAAGCGCTAATTTAGCGGATCTAAGCCACCTGTCGATGCATATCTAGGAGCCAAGCACTTTCCAGTGTGTGTCCATCACTCCAGTGTCAAGCACTGTTGACCCTGCGTAGGGCCGATTGGAGCGCTGCGATCGCTCGATTGTCACGTAGGGACATGTATCATGTGACGAGGACAGGTATTTTCTTTCTCTGCCTTGCTTTACTTTGGTTTTTTGCTTTAGAGTGTATCAGCAGAATCTGTTTGCTAAGTGTATTTTGTTTTTGCTAGCATGCAAAACGTGCGTAGGGCGAAACGGAAAGACAAATCTGAATATGGCAAGCGAAACGATTGGAAGTTGTGTGTAAGTTACGATGGAACCCTGCGATAGCATCATGGCCGCCAACACCGCCTGGATACTTTGCCGTGGAGACCATCGAGCTTGACTTCTATGTGCTCCTCTCGCGCTTCCCGACTTCAAGCGGCAAACGAAAAGGAATACATACTCGAAACTACAATTCTCGGTGAAGGCCGCTCGATTCGCGGGTTCGGAAGCAACGACAACAGTCCCAACGACGTCAGCGGCGGCTCTAGTCGGTGGGAAAGCCTGGCAAGCTGGGTTGGAAGGCCTAGCAAGGTGCCCATCACTCGCTGCCTATGACCAGCGGCCTCGTTTGTATGGATATGTTTGCGCAACCTTTTTTTTTAATTTTTTACGTGGACTTGTTTTGTTTGAATAGTTTCAACCTTAACCTAGATCTTTTGGTTAGAAGGTGAGTCTTTTCTCTTCGTCGTCCCCTTGTCATTTTCGGAGTGTTGTGCTGTCGTGGCAGATGCTCTCGTCGCAGTGACACACTCGTCAATTCCATTTGCTGCTTCCTTTGATGTAAAGCTCAGATAAACATGCTATGGATTATCCTCGCATCATGTGGTATGTACACTTTATTTTTCGTGTGTCTCCCTTAAACCGTGCGAGCAAATGCAAAAAAAAAAAAAAAAGAACTTGCGATGGAATGCCAAGTTTAATGCTTGCATGGCTATAGTCGAGATTGGTGGTTTTTATTTTCTCTGCCCGCCTGTTTCTAATGCAGAAAAAAGAAAGAGCCTTGTTTTGGAAAGTATGTTGTTTCAGAATCTGCCTGTTTGGTCACTTGACAGGAATCTGGAGCCACGACGATGGCCGATTTGGTCGTGGTCAGTACGATAACACGAAACTAGGTCACTGTGTCCTATTTCGTATGTCGCGACGCCACTGTTGTTGTGCTGCTTGAGCTTAATTTTGGTGAGAAGTACAACGAAAAAGCTAAGTCACACGCCACTTCAAACTCTCATTGAAATTAACGAATCAAACGTGATTTGTGAACGATACTCCTCTACATGCTACCAGCGAAGCGCAGAAGTGGTCACGTGATACTTAGTACTATGTCATGACAAGAAGGCGCCAGGTGGCGGCACTCCATCTTCTCGGGGCTAATAGGTGCCTGAAGTGTTTTACTGCATCAGTAATGAGACCAGGTTGGGTACTTCGGCTATCAGTCGAGGCAGGTAAACATTGCTTTAAATGTACCAATAAATACTCTTCACCAGAAATATAGAAGGAAAGGATTGGAGCAGCAGTGGAGACTTTAGTTGGCAGACATTTTCTAAAGAAAATTAAAGCCAACGAAAGCCTCTTCGTCTATTCTAACATTTCTCTTTGCCAACAGATTAGTAAGGACAGTGTCAGACTTCTGTTCTTCTGCACTGAATGTGCTGAATTTTTCGCATTATTTTACGCCGCAGGTCCTGGCAGAACTGCGTCGCTGCCAGGCCGAACTGCGCAGCGTGAGCGCCCGCAACGCGTCCCAGCTGAACACCTTGCTGCGACGAGCCAGGGACAGCCTGGCACAGCAGGAAGTTGCCCGCAAGCTGCGCGCCGCCGACAACGAGCTTCTGGACGCGTTCCGGCGCCTGGCGGCCGCACGTCAGCGCAAGAAGAGCCCGTCCAAGAAGGACCGAGAGCTAGCTGCCAAGGCGCTGCGCGATCGGCAGGCTCTGGCACGACAGGCCGACCGCCTGCTGGCAAACTCGACCGCCCAGCGCTGAAGACGTCGCGACACGTTGTGACGCGAATGAGGACGCCGGTCGTGCTCAAAGCTGGATGGGTTCGGTCTCAGAGACAGATGCTACTGTGGGCAAGTGAGAGACCTTCCATAGCTGTTAGTTCGTGCTCAAGGGTTCTGTTCCAGTTCCCACGATGAAGAACGGCATCGCAGCATCATGATGATTCAACGCCATCTGCTCGTGCCTTAAACCAATAGACCGATCTTGCTAACTGTCGGGTGCATGCGTGGCGCCGCCATAACCTTAGTTCACAGGAGCCAGGGGGCAGTGTCCGACACAGCTCGTGCCGTCTCCTGCTCTGCGCAGTGCGAAGCAGCGGCAAGGTACTTTGCATGTCCAGAAAGGCTAAAATTTTCTCGGTGCATTGCGGCAGGGGCAATGTAGCCAAACTGGCTGGTGAGATCGGTCTATTCTCTTGAGGTGTTTAGGGTCGAAGGTATGTGGTGTTGAATACTATGTATAGCATTGGAGGCATCTCATAGTGCTGCAGACAGTTCTGAACTAAGATGCATGGAGCTGGATCTGGATAGTGCTGAATATGTGCGAGTGTATAAAACATATCTTGCTGAGGTCCGAAAATGACCTACCGTGAAATACCGGGCAAGCGCCCACTCAAAATTCGGTGATAATCGCAAAACATTCGGGGACGGGCGCTTGTCTGGTCATCAATTTTACATATAAATGTACTGTGCATATTTTCTCAGATCTTGCAAATTTGGGAATGGGCACTTAGTCTGGAATGGGCAGATGCGCAGTATTCTACGGTATGACTGGAGATATCTGGTATCTCGTGTCCAAGCTGTGGTTGGGCACCGGGCATGTTTTATTCTTTGGCACTGAAGGTTGCTCATAACTAAAGACGCATGACTCTGAATATTTTAAATATTTTAGACAATGTCGTGAAGACATCCAAGGCAAACGATTTCTCACTCATGGCGTTGGATGTGTCTGATGCTGGCACTCTGGAGTTCTAGAAACTGTGCTGAAGATATCCTACGACTCAAGATATGCGTCACCGGATGTTTCACTTTTGAAGGTGTACAATTCAAAGGAAGGCTGAAAATTGAGGACACGATGAAAATTCATTTGCAGTGCCACAACATTAATTTGTAAAAGAAGTTTCAGAGTGGGGTATTATCAGAGACAGTCAAAGACACAAGAATGTGTCAATGCATTCGTCTCTCTTGTTGGTACCGCCTGGGGGTGTTAAGGAAAACCTTTATATCTGACACGTGCCTTTTCAACATGGCGACATTCCACCTGTAGACAACAAAAAACACAAAGTGTTCTCGTTTTTTATTTTTTTTATCTGTGACTGCACAAACATCTTGCTGGAAGTCTGTGGCAATGAATATGTTTCATGTTGAAATAATCTAATAATGAAGATGTCCATGGCTGATTGTTTGGTGTAGGATGTATGGTCTCCTGATTAATTTTTGCAAAAATGTGCAGTGTACACTTTCATATTGTATATAGAGTACACCTAACTTGGAGATGTGCAGGGCTGATGTTTGATAGCGACAGTGGCGAATGATTGACAGCAGCGTTATTGATATGTGTGTCCGTGGGCACGTTTTAGTAGAGAGCGTGCTTGGTGCTACATTCAGTATTGATGGCATTCAATGCTGAATGCCATCAATACTGATGATCTTTACAGATCCATGTTTTACAGATCTGATGATCTGTAAAACATCAGCGTGGGTGTTTGCACATTATGCTGAAGGTTGAAATTCATGAAGATTTCATGTGTTCAGTGTCTGAGTACTGTGAAGGTATCTTTTAATTAGAATAGCATGTTCATTTTTACACAATTTTCCCCATGTTCTCAGGGCTTGGTATAAGCTTCTTAAAAAAGTAAGGAGGAGGAGGTTTTCTGGAAGGGAGGACATTGTTCTGAACCCTAAAGTCCCATCCAGCCTGTTTATCCAAAATGAGCCTTACATTAGGAGATTTAATTCTACTGTAGTTGATCTAGGGAATGTCAATTCAACTTTGGTTCAAGCTCTTTTTTTTATTTCAGTCTTGTTTCATTGGTAATTTTATTTCTGCTCACATCCCAATAAATTAAGAACGCTTTAATTTTCTTTTTATTTTGTTTTGTTTGGGCAGCATCATTTTGTGTAAATATCTCGTACGATCATCAGTTCTTCATTGTGTCCTCTTTGCTGGTTTCAATAAATACGGACAAGAAATCTCCGTTGTGACCTGAATAGTTCACATTTCCTTGCATCTTCAAATATGGTTTGCCTTAGTGCATCAACCGTCGACTTCGTAAAATACAAAATATCCCTCCCACAAAAAAAAAAAAAAACAATTCACAGGGTTTTTTTTATTGCAAAAATAAACTATGTTATCATCGAACGCTCATTCTCCGCCCAAATGTAATGCTAGTGGTCCGAACCAGATGCCAAAGTTTCAGTACTAACCATTTACTTATACACGAACTGAACTCTGTTACGACGCGCCGCGGTGACGGCGCGTCGGAGCGCACTCCCGGTCTGGGGCTGTGGGCGGAAGTCGCCGTGCGAGACATGCATTCCTGTGTTCTTTTGGAAGAAACCGGACAACAACCTGCCTTCTCGTCAAAACGCTGCGACGGGGGCTGTACCGTAAGAGTCGGGAAAGGTTTGAAGATCATTTTTAATGTGTTTTTTGCCGCCTCCGTACGTCCAAGAACGTGTATAGTAGCCGTGAAAAGTGCAAACCAGACGCTGTCAAACTACGATTACTTGTGCGGGAAACAACTTTGGGTTGAATTCACGAATACTTTTGGTTGTCAGATTTATTTGTTTTGTTCCAACAAACGAGGGAAAATCGCCAAGTTGGCCGGACCACCCGCGGGTTCAGTGCGCCTTCAAGATCAAACAGCCGCCTGATCGTTCGAACTGCCGTCTGCTCTTTCAAACTCGTCTGCTTTTTGTCATCTGCTCGTCCAAACAAAAGCGGCTAGTAGACTAAACGTTGACCCGGTTTGTGATAAGAAGTAATTGCTGGCCTCAAAAGACATAAGTAGGCTCGGTGTAGACAGTAGATACAAAATGATCCTTGGTACCAGTGGCCATCATCGACTTGTTACGCCTGATTCACTTGGTCCGTTTCCGCTTCCGTCGATTTTCAGTATCGACGTCGATCATCGCAGCTACCGTGTACACTTTTGCAGCACGAGCGACGTCGCGACCGAAAATAGCGAGAAGCATCTGATCATGGTTTTTGCGTTTATTCTGCGGCGTTAACGCGAATGAATCGCCGCATGTCAAATTATTCACGCAATGTTTTGCGGTGTAGCGAGCCTCGATAACGACAATTTCAACGCGAAAAGAGTACGGAGACTCACACAGACGCCGACAACGTGACATTATATGGGACGCCGTGCTTCTTGCCCACACTCCATCGCGCATGCGCGGCGGCAGTGGCATGCCGCTAGGGGCGCTCCGGTTTGTTTGTAAATTTGTAAACATGAGCTGCTCGGCGTCAGCCTCGCCTTAGCTTTGCTCGTCCCGAGACGAACCTACGTCACGATTGCGTCGGATGTCACGTGCTCTCCGCTGGCTGCTCTCCGAGCGCTTGCCAGAGTGGGCCGTTTATAACGAAAATACAGCCACCAGGCTCAAAATACAAACGTGCGATTGTCATTTACGGATATTGTGGATACATATTCAACCTCTTTTTGAACACGACGGGTATATTTGAAATATATCTGTCGTGTTCAAAAATAGGTTGAATATGATCCACAATATCCGTATAATGACAATCGCACGTTTGTATTTTGAGCCTGGTCGCACGTTTGTATTTTGAGCCTGAAGAGCACGTGACATCCGACGCAATCGTGACGTAGGTCGTCTCGGGACGAGCAAAGCAGCTACGGACGAGGCTGACGTCGAGGGGATGGCCTAGTCATTCCAGCCACCGAAGCGGCAGCTTTTGTACGAATTTTGAGTGACGGGTTAATCTGTTATAATCTTGTAGGGGGACAATAGCTCCTTCTGAAACACGCAAAAGGGATTCTCGGGAAGAGGGGAGTTCCTCCTTCCCCTCTTCTCTCGTCGTGGCCGGAGGCGAGACACTCACCGTCACTAGCTGTCAAGGTTCCTAGACGGGCATTACAAACGAGGCGTTAGCGACATCCACCAGGTGCTCTTTTGCTAATCGTTTAATTCGTTTTAAAATTCCTTTTCGTGACTTCTTTAACAAGATATTGGTGTGTTCGATGTGATACTGCTCTTTTTTTCATTCATTCATTTATCGTACCTTAAGGGCCCTTCTTCAAGGGCATATATAAGGTGGGGGGATCATACATTGAAAATACAGGTAACAAAGCACCAGGTGTTGCAGCTAACAATGCTGCACTTGCATATTGTGAAAAATACAATGATTTATTTTTGCAAAACTGAAATAATAGTATCACGAAGCAAGGTGGGGTGCATCAATGGCCACGGTATCAGGTGGCAGGCGATGCCTGGTCATGATGATGGTCTGGCGGGAAGAAAGATTGGTTAAAGTAATTAAGTGCGATCATGATCCGCTATTGACATGGCGGGAGTAGGGTTTAGCCGTGATGATGATCTGCTAGGAGGAAGAAGCAGTGAGGAACGTAGTATTGGGTGAAAATGGTAGAACCTTATGAAACAAACTTAAGCGTGTTATTTTACATCGTACATTGAGAGTTTGGATGATCGAGCTGACGTTTGAGAGATGAAACACTAGCTCGTCTAGAAATAGTCGCTTAGGGATAAATCTAACAGCACGATTTTGGATGGACTCAAGATGGCTGATGAGACAGGCTTGGTGTGGGCTTCAAATGGCTGATGCGCTATTCCAATTTCGGTCGCACATATGTTTCGTAGGCCAATTGAAAAGAGGAGAGTCCACCTTCTTTCCGTCTTCTTGGATTGTTTGGTTCAATTCGCGATTTGTGAGTTGAGGAGGAAAGCTAAGAAGGAAAATGTTGAAATGCCAAAGAGCGGCGTTGTACAGAGGAATCTGCTACGTCACGACTACGTAGCAGATTCCACAACGTTGCTAGACTACTCTCCCAAATAGGCTCCGCATGCATCCACCAGGTGCACATTGGAAGATCGTTTATTTAGCTTTAAAATTAGTTTCTTTGTGCCTTTCAACGGAAGACTGGTGTTTTTGAGGTTAGGGTGCAACATGCAACACATTCAAGCTATAAAATAAGCGCCGAAATTTCGTTGTAGTATCCCTTTAAGGTGGACCTCAGTGTGGGTAGACGGAGCTAAAAATACGGACAAAGAAAGAAGCACACAGGACGAGGCGTAACTAACAAACCTCTGTTCCATAGCCAAATCGCACACAAGAACATCAACACCTTCAGAAATACATCTGTCCTTGTCCTGTGGGTCAGCCTTTTCTGCCAAAGTTCTCACTAAGGCCAACCTTTCCACGGGTTTTTGTCGTGGCGCAAGGCTAAACTTGGATCCCTTCCCTTGTTTAGAAAATCGGTGACCTTGCAGGGTGCACTTGCATATCCTCCAGAAAGGTAACACCGTTGGACACCACGTCCCTCCTTGCTTTTGCCGGAACAGAGGTTTGTTAGTTACGCCTCGTCCTGTGTACTTCTTTCTTCTTTATTGATACTGTCAATCTCTTGCGAGATCGTAACAGGAGTGGTACATTGAAACACTTTCAAGCAGGATGCACTTGCTGCGACAACAGAAAACAAAAATCTGAATATGTGGTAGCATTTACAACGTCAGGTGGTAGGCTGTTCCAATCGATGATTGTACGAGGAAAGAAGGAGAACTTAAATGTATCGTTTTTATATTTATATGGCTTTATTGTTTTGCTATGTGTATATCTGGTAGACCTGGGGCAAAAAAAAGTTATATATTTATCTTTCTCTATTCCAAGCTCGTCATTGGCAATAAGGTAAAGAAATTTAAGGCGGTTTATTCTCCTTCTTTCCTGTAGAGTTTCCAGGCCGGCGTCATTACAGAGTTTTGTTGGAGATACATATGAGGAGTACATATTATACACAAAGCGCACTGCTAGTCTTTGAATTCGCTCAAGTTCTGAAATACAAGATAAGGTATGTGGATCCCAAATGACGCTTCCATATTCCAGCACTGGCCGAACAAGAGTTTTATACAGTAGTAGTTTTGTATCACAGGAGGCCTGCCTCATATACCTACGCAAGAAACCCAGCTTACGCATTGCTTTACTAGCGGTTTGATTAATATGAACATTCCATTTAAGATCAGACGTTATTGTCAACCCCAGATATTTATATGAACTTACTCTCTGAAGGTTACAGTTCCCAATCGAATAATTAAAAGTGATAGGCTCCTTTTTTCGAGTAATTGACATGCATACAGTCTTTGATAAATTTAGTGACATTTTCCAGTCATCACACCATCTAGACAGTTTTTCTAACGAGGAGTTTAGTACTTCACAGTCCGCAGAACTTTTGATTTCTCTAAAAATAACACAATCATCCGCAAACAGTCGGATCTTTACTGGAATTCCAGAAACAATATCATTCACGAATATTAAAAACAACAAAGGCCCCAGGACCGATCCCTGTGGGACGCCAGAGGTTACGAGTGTGGTACCGGAGCATGCGGTGTCAACTTGAACAAACTGCTGTCTCAGAGATAAGTAACTTTCAAGCCACTTCAGGATAGCAGGATTATCTAAAACTGGTGACAGCTTTATCAGTAACTTTTCGTGCGATACGCGATCGAACGCTTTCGAAAAATCTAAGTAAATCACATCAGTTTGCCCCCTTACATTAATCACAGATGCAAATTCATGCACAGTTTCTGTCAGTTGGGTAATGGTAGATACTTTTTGGCGAAAACCATGTTGAAAACTAGTAAAAAAATTATTTTGTTCAAGATATGTCGATATGTGTTTAAACACCACATGCTCCAACACCTTACTGCACGTACTAAGCAGAGAAATAGGCCTATAATTGGAAACTGATCTTGAGTCACCAGACTTTAAAATTGGGACAACCTTTGCGACTTTCCATTTGGAGGGTACCGTGGACGTCTCCAGAGATTTTCTGAATATCAAAACCAAGTACTTGGCGCTCCATTCCGCGTATCTTCTGAGAAAGGCATTAGGAATGTTGTCTGGCCCAGCTGCCTTTTTAACGTCAAGATTCAGTAGATAATTCACTATACCCTCCTCAGAAATCGTTATATCCGGCAAAGCATTTCTACTATGTGCACTGTTTCCCGGCACAGCCGCCAGGACCGACCCTCGATTGTTGTCAAGGCTGAAGACCGACGTGAAGTAGTTATTAAGAGTATCAGCAATGCCCTTAGGGTCGTCCACAATGTCGTTATCAATATGCAACTCGTTTACCTTAGACTTTGAGGGCGATATAAACCTCCAAAACTTCTCAGGCGAAGACTGGAGAAAAGAAGATAAGGTCACATTAAAGAAGCGATGTTTCGCCTCTCTAATGTTTTCCTTAAGCTCATGGTCCAACTGCTTCACGTGGCTTCCATCCTTCGATCGCTTGCGGAGTCTACGGAGTTTACGGCGCTTTTGGATAATTTCCCTATTAATCCACGGATTTTTTTTGTTGGCAATCTTTACTCTTTTTGGTATGAATTTGTTGATGCAGTCGAGAACGACATTTTCGAAGAAGTTCCAGAAAAAGTTCACGTCGTACTCAGGCACTTCGTAAGCACTAAGAAAATCGCTAAAACAGAAGGCTAACGAGTCAATAATAGCAACGTCATCAGCTTTAGAAAAGTCCAAGTATTCCTTACGTTTTTCTATGTTGCGTGTTTCATTCATTAAAGACAAAGTAAGTAATACCATCTGATGGTCTGAAATGCCTTCCACTACTTCAATGCACTGTATTCGTTCAAGCAAGTTCTGGGAAAGAAATATCAAATCCAGTATCGAGCCTTTCTCTTCAAAAAGTCTTGTGGGGGAGCGTACAATTTGATTTAGATTATGACAAAAAGCTAGCTCTAATAGTGTTTTCGATATCTGGCACGAAGACCAACTGTTCTCCCAGTCAATGTCTGGTAGATTAAAATCGCCAGCAAAAATAACTCTAGAGTTCGCGTGTACATTCTCTGAAAGATAGTCTTTTATTTTTTCGAAAACATTTCCGCTGCTAGGTGGTCTATAAAAAGCACCGATGATAAGGGATGTAGAAAAAATGTTCACACGAACCCATAAAATTTCTACGCCATCAATATCTGGCATTCGGTTATAGTGCAAATTTTTTGTAAGAATAATGGCTACGCCCCCACCACGCGTGTGTCTGTCTTTTCGTACTATTTTATAGTCTGGGGGATAACCTCAGAATCACATACTTCTTCATGTAACCAGGTTTCTGTGATGACTGTAATGTGCGGTTTGCGCGTTAGTAACACGTGTTCTAGATCAACAACTTTATTCATTATGCTCCTCGCATTCAAGTTTAAGAATCTAATCGAATCAGTGGCCTTGCGCCTGGACTGTCATATTTGTCGCGAGGGTTTTGGCTGACTCAGTGCTATTCGTGTCTGTTTTTCGGCGTCCCAGATGTAGAGTGTATTATTTATTTTTAGCTTGTTGTAGATTAGAGTAACTTTATCGCCTTTCTTACGATTTTCGATAGCGCTGTCCCAGAGCTGTTTGCGAATATTTCGAACACGTAAAGAAAAGTCTTCTGAAATAGAGGTCGTCGATCCCTTCAGTTTCGGGCAGTTTCTCAAAACTGACATCTTCTCTGAAAAATTATAAAAACTTCACCATGACTGGTCTAGTTTTACCATCCGTTCGACGCCCGAGGCGGTGCACTCTCTCTGTGGTTACAACTGGTAAACCAAGCGTATCACAAAACAGTCGATTTACTACGGCGCCATGAAGTGATTCAGCTGTCTCGTCATCGGTCTCAGGCACGCCAAAGATTACAAGATTATTTCGGCGACTCCTATTTTCGAGGTCGTCAATCTTGTCTACCAAATCAGCCATTACACTTTCCATTGATACGATCCGTTCTTCATTGTCAGAAAAATGTTTTACTGTCGCTTCTAGGGCCGACAACTTAGCTTCGAAGCTCCCTAACTTCTGGTTAATTTCCGTGAATTTTTCTTCCGCTCGTTTTTGATTTTCATTTATAGCGGCAAGTTCCTTGGCCATTTGGGACTGGTTTTCCAAAACATTGTTCTTAGGGTCTAAAAAATCAATTCGAATAGATTCAGGAGCTTGGTGTTGTAAAGAGGCTTTGGGGAAGTGAAGAGTGCAAAGCTGCCCTTTGCGCTGGTCAATGCGCGTGACAGTGTGACTGCGCTCGACTTTACCAAAATAAAAACTTTTTTTTACATTTTTTTGGGAAGGGGGGGGGGGTTGTGAAAAAATGTAAGGGATTACAAAGAATCCGTTACTTAAATATGTAAGAGAATTACTTTACAATTACTCTAGCAAATATGTAATTATTCCGTTACTAAAATTAATGATAAATATAAGGGATTACAAGTAATTTCGTTACTTGTAACGGATTAAGTACAAGTCTGCTCCAGGTGATAAGTCGTCTGCCGCAATTAGAGTTTTTAAATTGTGTAATAGTTCTTTTTTCTTCATATTATTTTCCCTGTCCTTTTTTCCTCCAAATAACACCGCTTCACTTTTCACTTCCGCCTTCGAAATCTCCCAGCTTACGGCATCAAAAGACGAGTCTCCGGCTGCCTAACGCAGGTTTTCCTTTGTGATAGTTGAAAACTCTATTACATTACTAACTGTCAATATAATAATATTATCTTTATTTAAATTAATATTACTTATTCGAGCTATTAAACTAATATTAATTACCAATATGACTAAATTAATACTGCATGAAATATTTGTAAATAAATACTTAAATCCAATCATTAATATTAAATACAATTTTTATTAAATATGAAAGGAGTAAATAAGTTAAAAATTTATTGAAGAATATACAGTCGCAAGCGATATGTCATAGGCGAGCGTGTGGCTTTGAAGCCGTCCGATGCTGTCTAACAATTGAAATCTTTACAGTGGCAAATTATGCAACTCTTGTTTGTTTTCTATTATTTTCTCGGTCGATCAACTGCTGTTGTGTCACCACCGATTTCGGCATTGATTTGAGATCAATAGTGGGGCTCCTTGGAGGCCGTTTTTGAGCACACTTTCCCGCAGTGGAGAGGTTGGAGGGTCTGTTTTGGAGTTGCCTCGTTGACGAGGCAACTCCAAACCAGACCCTCCAACTTGTCCACTGCAAATAAGCTGGGGATTGGCTGGCACTTCGCACGTGGGACAGTGCGTGGCTGCTTTGGAGAACAATACAGGGTGTTCCTGTGCGCGATTTGGATGGAAAACAAATTCTCATAAACAAACCAGTGAGCGGAATGCACTGAAACTTTTCACAAAGATGCCTTTAGGTGGTGCAATTCTCATACCCAAAATATATAAATAAATTTCAATAAAAAAAAACGCGTAGTTTTTTTGTTTTTTTTTATGCACAGGGTGGAAACTGGCGAAAACCATCTGGTAGACGCTCAGACACGCTGGGATCTGCTAACTCTCTTTACTGTTCATCTCAGAGAAGCTTTGGCGTGTTTGCTTTATATCGTGCCATGTGCGAGCAGCAGCACAACACCTCTGGAGTAAAGGAAAGACTTGCTGCTTTCCTTCACCCCCAAAACAAGCTCTCTTCTCGGGCCTACACTCTTTTGCGGCAACCCACAATAAACAGACTGCAATATCTATCCCGGTCTCTCCAGAAATATTGAGAAAGTGCGCGTGCACAACTTTGATCAGTGCTCAAGGTGTGTGAGCTTTAGTCGTGGGAATGTGGTTAGGGTGTCCTAACGTTCCCGGGGTGTCCTGTGGACGTTCAAGGGATATTTGCTGCTGCTTTAGGGGGGGGGGTTCTGCCATTCTGCCACTGTGCATTTTCCTTTCTCGTTGTCATAGCTCTGAGTATCGTCTCATGGGCCAGTCGACCACACCAAACGTACATGTTTGAGGTCGCGAGGATTAGAGAGTTTTAGAAGATCGCTGTGATGACTGCAAAACGACACCCGATACATCGCCGCCGCCTTTGCGCATGCGTCGTATCGTTGTAGGGTATCGTTATCGGGAGCCGGGGCAGACAAAGCTACAAGCGCGAGCTAACCCGTGCTCCTCGCTTCGAGACGTGCATTTCTACCGCGAGGGCTCGCTTTGTGGAAGAGATTTTTAAGGCAGCGACCTCGTGCTCTCGTGCTTGTGGCAGTGGTGGGCGACCTGGGCGATCGCCCAGGGTGCCCTCAAAAGGGGGCGCCGCCGCCCTTTTGAATTTTTACCCGGCGGTGTCTTTCGTTTCTGAGTGCCGGAGAGCGTATTTCCGATTGCCTGGTGAAAAAATTACAGTAAGATCCACTGGTGTATTCTTAGGGAATACGTTATCATGACCCTTGGGAAACGCCATATACGTCCCCCTTCGGAAAACGCTAACACTGACCCCGTAGCGAGGCCAAAAAGAGACAGTAAAAAATAAAGGAAGCAAAAGAGAAAGAGAAACGTGAACAAGTCAGCGTTAGCGTTGCCCAAAAGGGGACGTGTGTCGGGGGGGGAGGGGGGGGGCGAAATCTTCCATTTTGCTGGGGCCTCCTCTCCCCCTCCCCCTCATACAGCATATTGCCATAGCGCCCCCCCCCCCCCCCGAAAAAAATCCCCCTGGCTACGTGCCTGTGTGTGGCGTTTCCAAGAATCATGATAACGCATTCCCTATATAAGAATCCACCAATGGATCTTTTAGTTCAAGGTCCTCGCGTGGCTTGTGTACTCCGTTCAGTGTTCACTGCATTCAACACACGCAATGGATCGGCGCACCTGGCAGACGCAGAACATGATTCCGTGAAGAGCAGAGGTGAGTTTTCATGTATAATCTTTATATTGCGATCACTTCGAACGCGAACCATTGTGGGATTTACATCTCTCGTCGTGGTAAACTTGAGTTGAAGATCAATAAGAATCTAGCAGCTGATAATCTAGGACCCGTGGTCAGAGAGAGGTCAGTGGTATGGTATTTAGTGTAGAATATCAGCTGATTCCACGAGTCTTCATAGCACGGTCAGCAAATTCTGCTCACACGGAAGGATCTGTAGATACGCGCCTAAGCGTGTACGGTGACCGGCATGGGAACGACGAGGACATTGCCCCCAATGTAAACAATGCACCATTATTCCTAGAGACATCCATTCCCCGCCAAAAACTTGCAATCGGTTCAGCGGCTGAATACAGTGGCGTTAAAGTCATCATTACACTCTGATTCAGCAATATATACAATCAAGAAAAGTCGTGGCAAGGGTAACCGGTAGTAAAAGACTTCCACATGTTGTTGGAGATAAAGAGGCTAGGGAATGACCTGCGTACGCACGTTGCTTCTTTTTGTTTTCGCGGACAAGCGTACCGATATCGGCGTGATTCTGAGATCGCAAAAAGCAAATTGTTGTCTGTATGTTCATACAGCCGGAAGTTAGTCCGCCTCAGTGGGCGTCCGGCGGTCTCAGCTGTAGATGAGCAATTTAGCCAGTGCGGTACAACCGCTAGCCTGCACGACCGCACGCCGGTATACGATGCTCTCGGAGATCGTTCGAGCTCGTGTTCATGGGACGCTTTCTTTCCGCAGACATGTATTCGTCGTTGGTGTGGGAACTCCGCGCTTTCTCGCCAAGCCGACAGAGCGGGAGGCCCGTGTCGCGCGACGCCATGTCGGCATCCCGGTCCTCTCAGGTCGAGTCGTTTTGTAGGCGGAATCTTGGACGCACTTTGGGCTTGAACTTCGCGTTCCCTTGTGGATGTTTTTTTTTCTCTTGAGTGAAGCGTTGTTAAAAGTGAGATCAGACTCGCGCACAGGGTGTTGGCCGCTTTTACGTGGGCGCGAATCCCTCGGGTGGATCATAGGCTTAGCTTGCACGCACGTTGTCGGTTCGGGTCTCGAGAGGTTCGCGCCCGTGACAAAATCAAAATAAGCTCGATGTCTTTTTTTTTTTTTTTTTTGTTGCGCAGTTGGCCAACAGGTCTTAGTTTTTAAATGCCAGAATTTTAAATGTTCGAGGCGGCGGAGTAGTCGACTTTCTGACATTTAGGGGATACGATCTTTAGCTGAAGAGGATTTCGCGCTGCGGGGGACCTCGCCCTACGGTCCGTTGGAGGACCCATCGTCTGCGCGGCCAAAATAACTTGCATGAAGTTTTCTTCTACCTCTTCGCGGTTGGCGCGATTTGCGGTTGGCGTGGTTGGCACGATTCTCAATCGTCGGTTAAGTAGCGCACAAACACTCACTAGCTTACACGTTAGGCAGGATACATACTGTACTTCGTTTCTCTTTCAGCCTGTCAGTGTAAACATAAACGTCCACTTTTTACAATTTTAGGATTTACAATAACTATAAATTTGATGTTCTTAATGACTTTCAATTGAAGATTTTTTTAATCAGTTATTTCAGGATCATAGCAGTTTATTTCGGCTCATCTAATCACTTTCTATTTCAGGTGGTAATAATTTTTTTTTTAAATTTCAGGTGATCTAATTATTGTTTATTTCAGTCAATCTAATGATTGTTTATTTCAGTCAATCTAATGATTTTCTATTTCAGGTGATCTAATTATTGTTTATTTCAACCGATCTAATCACCTTCATTTTCAGGACCTTGATATGTTGTTCCTTGGCACGAAAACATCACTACCTTGCACGTTAGGCAGGATAGACACCTTAACCTTTCAGTATTTCGGCTTTAGTAAGGTCTGTGCTTGATATGAATTTTGTAGCGTGAGCTACACTGGCCGAGGTTGAGCAGTTTCGCGTGGCTGTCAAAGAGCCGTGCTGCGCAAGCGCGAGGAGCAGTGACGTCACATGGCGCACAGCTGGCGCGCCGGAGACGCCGCCGCCGCGCGCTCCGGCGCCGCCGCGCGCCTCGCCGGTCTGCGCATGCGCGAGGAGCAGTGACGTCACACGGCGCACAGCTGGCGCGCCGGAGCCGCCGCCGCGCGCTCCGCCGCCACCGCGCGCGCCTCGCCGGTCTGCGCATTCCAGAGGAGTGACGTCATAGCCGCGGCAGACGCACCGGCGGCGCCGCGTGCCCAGCTGTCCGCCTCCGTTGCGCAGTAGCCAAGTCTGACGCTGCACCGGAGCCGCTTGATAGCGCCTCTCATTTTGTGCGCATAAGCTCACGCTACGTATATCCTAGCATAGCCGAGCTAAGCCACCGCAATTTTTTTCTTTCTTCTCCGGGTTCTGTACTTAAAATTGTAATCGGTGTAGTTCTTCCACTTTGGCAATAAAGAATTGTTCTTAGTATCGTTTGTTATGCCTGACTTTTTTTTCATAAAGGAGCCATGAAACGATTTTTCTACTTTCGCCAAATACTGATAACCGAATAAACTTCCCTTAGTGTTTCTTTCTAGGCAATGGCAGTCGCCGAAAAAAAGTCGAGAAATATGAGCGCATAGCTTCATCCCCTCAACTCGGAGCCAGAACAAGCGGCCACGTGGCCTGGTGCCTATCCTATGCCGTCAACGCTAATCACACCCACGCACTGGGGTTGGCAAAGTAGAAAACGCGTGCTGAGCTCCAGGCATTGTTAAGAGTTCGGCAATTCTCTGGCTTGACACGAGCCACTACACGAGTGTCCGCCGAGGCATTGACTGTTACGAGCCGAAGTCGAGTGCTCACGCAGTTCTCGTGTCCAGTCCATGAGCTGCTCTCGACTGTCGTCAGGTGGGTGGTTTCGATCCCACAATTACGTCATCAAGCTTTGCGAAGGCAAGACTGAAAGAAATACTTAGTCCCCCTTTATCCTCCCAATTTCACCGCGACAAAGAAGCTTCTGAATCAGTGGCGGTCTGTGCGAGTATACTTGAGCAAGACTTAGGACCAGTACGCCTCTGCAAAGTCATAAACATTTCAACCCGATATCGCTTCACGACCCCTTTAATAGGCAACATTTTCGGAAATTGGTTTGCGAAGAAGTTGCCGACACCTCACAACACGCACTACCATTCTGCAAATTACTCGCTCTCGTTTCATGCTAACGTTTGTAAAAAAAAAAAATAAAAAACTTGCCCTCTTTTTTTTTTTTAGTTGCAGCACGGTTGGATTTTTTGGTGAGCTTTCTTGCAAGCTTCGTGATGTGTCCCCTTTTCTGTGTGTTCCTCATGTCACAGGAAACAAATTTTGAGACAGCTTCGACTAAGTTCGTGTAACGTGGTTCAACTGAATTTAGCGCCATTACTCTGTGTTTGTGGCGCTGTCTTGTTCTTCCTTTCTTTTGCAGGTTCCATGTTCGAGTGGTCCGGTGCTCACAGCCTCCGAAAACCTCGGGACTACCTTCGGTAAACTGCCGTAGAACGTCATCTTTTTTTTAATTTCATGTCAATAAATGTTACACGACTGCAAACGTTGGTTTTTCTCTCATTGTACGAGGGTTAAATTATTGCCGTAGGACAGCTCATTTTAACAATTTTGCTGCGCTAAGATAAACCCAAACTGCATTACAAAAATGAAATGTTCGAAATATGTAGCGTTTGTTTAGGCATGTATCTCCGCTGCTAATGTTGCAGGAGATAAGTATATCGATATATAGGAATATAATATTAATAAAAATACTTTATTTTCTGGTATAGTGTCCAAAAACAGTCATAAAGGCCTTCTTATGAACTATCAACAAAAATGTGCTTCACAAAAACACAGCCAACTGAGCAAACAAAATACAGGGACATCAGAGGTCTCTATAATGAGTATATGGCATGATAAACGAGGAAATAAAACCCTACACTAAAAACAAACAAAATATATATAAAAAACTACAATCTTATCCAGCATTGATAAAAAAAAATTGTGTGGATGTATGTCCAGATCGGTATGATAAAGTTTATTATACAAGTGCGTAATTCTAGACATGGGTGATGCATGATATAGGTATAGAGTATTCGGATAAAAAGGTAAGATCACTCTACTATACTTCGCATCGGTATGTGAAAGTTCACAGATGATAAAAACGATATGCGATCGATGTGACCTGAAATCGCATTATGTAAACACATCACATCACGAATGATACGCCGTTTAGATAGCTATTCCAAGCCCGAATGGTTCACAAGCGATTCGTAATTATACTAACAACGACAATGAAAGTATCTATCATAAATTGTTTGCACCAGGCGCTTCTAATTTCGCGCAATTTCGTTGCTCTGATTAGAAGACAGAGTTCCACGCTGAGGAGATGAATGCAAGTCTTGAGCGAACCAATGAACAAAATAAACAGATCCACCATCATCGACACCTCGTGTTTCACGCCCCCGGATCCCTGCGCCTGATTTCGTCAGTGGGCAGGGCAGCGGCAGCTATGGTGCGAACGTCCATAAACCCGCTTCTGTTCTTGGTACGGGTTCTTGGTAAGCCTTGCTATGTTTCAACGCTCAAGAGAAATTATACGTGTATTGTTGTACTCTTGGTTGTACTGCCCTAACCGGAAACACTGTGTGGCAATGTTGCCGGTTGCTTTGATTCCCTTTGTTCGTTGGTGTTAGTTCAAAGCGGAGGCGTGGAACTCGACCGAGGACCTGGGGTCGAGGAAAAACTTGCCGCAATCTTAGATAACCAGAAATCTCTCTCTGCCGACATGAAGTACATGCAGTTGAAACTCGGAGATTTACATGACAGGCACTAACGAACGCTTAGCGGCAATTCGAGACAAAGGTGAAAGAATGATCAGAGTCTTCCCAGAAGGTGGACCCATGCGAGCAAAATTTGAGACAACTTTTGACAAAGTAACGTACTAAACCAAAAAGAGGTAGATGACCTTGAGAACAAAGGAAGACGAAACGACATAATTGTACACGGCATAAATGAGATTAAAGGAGCGATGCAACCGATTTTTGTATTTTGCGCAAATACCGCTTAGAACGGATCCCTGACGTTAATGACCTGTGAAATACCCGTTCGTTTTTCACCACACGCAATCGAAGTCGCAGAAAAAAATAAAAGAAAGAACGAGCAGAGTTCACCCCTCAACTCGCAGCCAGAACAAGCGGCCACGTGATCTGGAGCCGATTATATGCCGCCAATGTTGATCATAGCCATGCGCTGGGGTTGGCAAGGCACAGGACACGCGCTGAGTTCCAGACATTGTTATGGTTCGGCTGTTGTCGTCATTGCAGCGATTGGACACAGGACACTACCCGAATGCTTCTCGAGCTATCGATTATCACGAGCCCAAATCGAGTGCCCACGCCATGCTCGGGTCCAATCTATGAGCCGCATTCAAATATCGTCACTGGGCGGTACTGCTACCGCCCAGCTACGTCATCAGGTTTTGCGAAGGAGAGATTGAATGAAAACACTCGGTTTTGTCCTCGAAATTACAGCGCAACAAAGGAGTTTCTTGGTCAGTGGCGTTGCGTGCGAGTATCCTTTGAGTCCCACTAGTGCCAGTAAGCTCGTGTAAAGTGAAAAACATTCCAATTGAATATCGTTGCACCGCCCCTTTAAAGACGATACTGCAGCTTCGCTTACATAACTGGTGCTTAAAAATGTATTCGAAACAAAATTAGGGTGTCACAGTCACAGTGAATGCCCTAAACGCATTGACAGACTTGGAAGCGGAACAGGTAGCAGACCGCGACACGTTGAACTGCGCCAATTCGACTTTAGTGAAAGACTTGATATCCTCAGAAACGTCCGTAAGCTGAAGGGCACTCAAGTGTTCATGGCATCGGAAGATTTTTCACGAAGGGTCCGGCTTCCGGAGAAAAAAGAACTTTGGAATAGCTTAAAATGTTCTCGTAAGCCCGATGATAAGGTATCTCTGCGGTACGATACGTTGAGGACTCGATGGTGAAGCGGACACTCGGGATGAGTCGACAAAAGCAACGCACACAATCGCCTTAAGTTGCCATCTACGCACCCAGAAGACAGCTGTAGCTCCTATCGCGGTGGCAGCCAGCGTTATCGGGTGCTGTAGTGGAACTCGAAATTTCGTTGAATAAACTGTCGAAGCATAAAAAAGTTGATGAGTTTGCGGAACTGTTGCTATGACTGAACCTAGTATTCTGATATCGGCACTGAATTCTGATATCCGACTCTGTAACTGATGTGCCTAAGTGAGAGTCCCTTCCTAACCACGTTGCGTCGAAATGAGAGGAGAACGCACGGCGTCGGAGTATTTGTCTTGGCAACGAATGTACTTCAGAGTTCGGAAATCATTGGTACAGGTTCAACATGGGAAATTGTCTTATGCAACATATTTCTATGTTCTGGAGAAACACTATAGCTGTACGATCATTTTATCGTTTGCCTGGGTCAAGTCACGAAGTCTTTGGTGTCTTTATCCAATACAATTTCGTCTATTTTCTAGCGATTATTTTTAGGGGCGAAGCTCCTTAGGGTCTAGCCTTGTCCGTCCGTCCGTCCGTCCGTCCGTCCCATCTGTCTTCTTAAAAAAAAAAGAAAAAAAAATGTTTGCGCAGTCGACAGGATTCGAACTCTTTGCGGGGGAGACCCCAATGGATTTCAAGTCCATCGCCTTAACCACTCGGCCACGACTGCGGGACGAGTAGGGGCTGAGCGCGCAGCACGCTTATTACACCCCAATGTATGGATACAGTATGGACGAGGCTTCTTCTGTTCTCTGGATCTGGTCGTAATCTTGGACGATTTATGGCAACGCCTAGTTTATTGAAAACCTGCAACGGTCTTACGGATCGGACGGAAGTCAAGCGGGGACGTCAGACACTCATTGATGTGGACTGCGAAAACACGTCGCACGTAATGCGCCGTCCTCAGCGAGCGTCACTGTATGATCACTTGCAGAATGAGACCGACAGGGGAGTCTTTGTCGGATGGCTATCCTTCCATCATGCTCCTCGTTGCCTTCCTCGCCGTGCTTTGAATGCGCGTTTTACGCTCGGAAGCACACGAGACGGCAAAAGCGTTAACAAAACAAAACAAAAAAGCTCGTGATGATAAAAAAGCACTACTGCAAAGATACATTTGTCAAAAAACCTCATCCCGTTTGATCAAATCGACGAAGCTGTAAATGTTCGGGTGCGTCCTTCCTGACACCGCGTTTATCTTACGGTGCCATGTCTTCAAGGTTGTTTCGGGAGAGGGAGAAGTCAGGTCTCCAAGGAGGACAGTAATTGGACACTTGAACCTAATCAACTGTTGACAATGAAGAATACAAACGAGCCGGCCTAACCGATAACAAACGATGGCTGAAGCGGGAAGGTTGTATCGGGATAGGGCGAAATGGGAAAGGAAGAAACGAGAAGGTCGTTTTGAGCCGGCTCGAAACGGGGAAGTTATCATTACAGACGTGAAGGTTGAATTGGGAATGGGTCGAAACGGGAACCACCCTTCCAGGCACCATACTATTATATAACCAATGTCATTTTGTGTCACCGATACAAATAAGACCTAAAAACATTTACAAGTAAAAACACAAGTTCTAAAAACGTTCAAGGAATACATAAATGATGGTATCACTGACGGATGTAGTTCAGCGCCTCCTGTCATAAAAAAGGCCAGAAAATCATTCTTTTTCATATTGTAAAGTTTCGAGGCTCTTAGGAACATAAAACGAACGATGGATCTACCACACCCCCAGTCATCTTCATTCGAAGAAGTGTCCGATGTCAGGTCAATCACTGAAACGTTCTGATTTCGGTCGATGTCGGGTAGTTTCACGGTGCTATCGTCAAACAGGATGACGTCAATACGTTTCACCAACAGGCACTGTCCACCTGCCATCCGGGAAAATTCTACGGCGCCACAAAAGAACTCCAGGTGACCCAGAGAAGCTCGAGCACAAGCAGGTCAATCAGCTCTTCTACCTCTTCTACCTTGATGCTTCGGATGGATGGATGGATGGATGAATACGGCTGAGCCCTTTGGATCGGGTGGTAGCTTACGCCACTCAGCCAATTTGTCTTACCATTTAAGCTTAGAATATTTAAATGTGAAAACTATATACACTCCGCACTGAACAGAAAGTGAGGCTATAAAACCCCCTTGCCATCAGTTAATAAGAAAATACCTAGTTTTCTCGTGCTTTCTGCCACCATTCACTTAATCTTTGCTTGGTAATCTCTACTGTCTTGTAATCCACTTTTCCTTCGCTGTCTCTAAAACCCAATGACTTTATTAAATCTATGTTGTCTTCGGTAGGCATAGGGTGAAGCCCTTTTACAGTAGAGTATCAAGTGCTCAGCCGTCTCGTCCACCTCTCCACAAGCAGCGCACACTGTATCCCATTTCTGGTACTTCGCTCTGTGGCGTTCTGGTTCGCAAAACACCTGTCCTTGCCTCAAACAACAATGAGCTTCCCCTAGAATTATCGTAAATGCTTTCTTTGGCAATAACCGTTTTGTTTAATCTATAGCTTTCCTTATGGATTGCCGTCTTTATCTGCATTCCCTTCTGCATTCGATTGCACACTGGACAGCGCCACAGTGGCCGGAGGGTGCTTTTGTTTATCTCGAGGTAAGCCATCGCGTCAAAAGTTTGGGCGTGCGAACATCTGGCACCGCGGCACCGCACCTTAAGCCTAGTCTTCGCCGACAGCTAAAGGACAGGTAAGGGACGGCGTAATGAAGTCAACGTACAGTGCAGCCATTCCCAACCACCTCCGTCACCAACTCCCAGTGTAACGGCCACGTTGTCCATTCCCTTCAGACGAACGTCCCCCCCACCCCACCGAACCACCTCGTGGCTCAGGTAGTTCTGGTCGACGACGTGAACCGCGATGTATAGCCCGTCGGGTACGCCGACGTCCTCGATGCGGATGTCGTCTCACTGCGGCAGAGACGCGTACCCAGCGATGCGTCGAGCATCTTCAGAGTGCACGCCGAAGAACTTGGCATCGTTGATCTTGAGGGTTACCGTCATTTCGTCGCGCTTGGCACTCCGGGAAATTGTTGAAGACAAGCGAGGACTCGTCTTCTTCGCGGTCAGCGTCAATATGCTTCGGCAGGAGTCGGCAACTGTACTCCCTGCCGCCGTAACCAACTTGCAAGCAACGAACGTCGTTGTAGACTGGCGCGTAGGATGGCTTTCGCTGAGGGAAGCATGCCGCGTGCGGGTCCGACGCGGCGATGTGAACGCGGGTGTGAAGTGGTTTGTGGCTCTGGCGCTTCCTTTGACACTGTGAAAGCGGGAGACCACGCAGGCCGATTCGAGCTGACACGCTGGGGAGCGTGAGGGGGAGATGAAAGTAGAAAGAGACGATGGGTCGAAGCATCGGCTTGACTCGACGATGATCAAGTAGGATATGACACAGCGTTTTGGTTTCTCGCTATATTTGTCATTCGTTCCGTGACCACTTATTTCGCAAGCCAAAGAAATGCATGACCGTGATAAGTGATTACGAGGATGCCAGTTGATGGCATCATGCCATTACATGTCTGTTTTCGTCCTTCTGTTTATTTAGTGCTTTTTTACTGTTACATGAGGCCAATAGCACCAAAAGCGCAATGTCACGGCGTTTGTAATGTTTTTGTGCGAGTGATATCATCGGCTAAACTAATACGGCGATGAAGGGCCCTAAACTCGCCGAACACAAAGATGGAGCAGGAAATCGCGGAGCGCGCCAATTGGACGTCGGCGAAAAAAGCGCAAAGTCATTGTCGTGATAGGCCAATCGGTGCGCTCCGTCAATTTCAGCCCCAACTCGTGTTTGACGAGTCTAGAGGCCCAAGTGTTCCGAAACCAAGGAGAGGAACGCCAATTAAAGGGCAATACAGAGAACGTATAGGGCACGAGCGATTCTTTTTTCTTCGTGGAATCACTCCAATTAAATTTTAGATAGTGCAAGTAATCTTTTTGATAAGCTGAATGCTTGGACGAAAGCCAATTCACTGCGGCTGACTACGCACAAGATTCGTATAACACATTTGTCCAGTCACAATCCTTCTCAAGATACCTGTAACAAACCCAGGAAGTCACCTTTGCTGAAATTGAAGACTGATCGGTGACTGTAGTATTATGTGCAGTTGTTAATCGACAAGAAACAGCAAATGGCGGGTGAACGCAAATAAGCTTGACCAAAAGCGATATTGTACGTTCCGTGAACTGATTTAACCGACGAAGGCCGGTTGAAGCTTGGCAAAGTCAAGTAAGAACGAGGCCTTCCTCGTTGTTTCTGGACTAACGCCGGCAACCAAACCGGAACCCCAGCCCATACCCGGAATATTAAAATCACCCAATGTCTGCACCCTAAACTTAGAATAGCCAATTTTGTCTTGTATCTCAATAAAATGGTTTACGAAAGGTGCATGATCGCACATAGGAGGGAAGTAATAATTTCCAATCAGCAAATTGAAACCATACTTTGTCTGCAGCTCTACACAACTTATATAGTTCAAGGTGGTGCCCTCTATGTGTATTGATGGACCTGGTAACAACAACTAACACTCCGCCTCCTTACTTTTGTTCCGTCTTCACGTAGTCTCTATCACGCCTATGTACATTGTACGTTTCCGGAGAAATATTCACTATTGACAAGTCTATCGTTCAGTCACGTTTCAGTTAAACATATGATTTCGGGCTCACTCTGCATAACATTGATCATAAATTCTTCAGACTTTGCACGGAGTCCGCGCGTGTTCTGATAAAGAAAAAGATGTTAAGCATGAGGAGGAGGTGTAATGGTACCAGTTTCGTCTAGGCTACCAAAGGAACTCACAAAAAATGCATGTCCCTCTGGCCAGACATCCGGCTTGTTTAGTGCATCAAACAGTTCCGGGGTCATGGCAAGGTGAAACGACGCGTATTTCGGAAATATAGGCTTGCATCTTGTGCACGTGGGCTTCTTACCTTCCAGTAAAGGCTCGATGAGTGCTTCGATATCCGCCACAGAGGTGTTTGGCAACAAGCGGACAACAGACAGAGCATTTTCGCGAGGCGGTCGAGGCACAGACACTACGCTCGAGGACTTCTCTGTCCCCACCGACGGCTCGGTTTTACGATGTGGCCTCACCAAGGTGAAGCCATCATCAGATTCAGTGCAGTGAGGAACGGCACCTGGGACCGAGCCCGCACAACCTGCGACCGAACCCGCACAACCGTCCGTACTTTTACGGACGTCGGCCCGTTCCCCCTCGTCGCGGTCAAGGCCGGAGTCGGTGGTCCGGTGGCGGCGACAGTCTCCTGCGGTGTTGCAGAGTTGGAAGCTGCTGTCACGAAGCTTCCCCCAGGTTGAGCCCCCTCCCTTTAGGCGTTGCACGGGACCACTCAGAGACACGTTTCCATTCCATTTTAATTAGGAAAGTTTAATGGCAAGGAATTTCGCTTTCGTGATACGCTCCTCAGAGCCTTAGTTTCTAGTACTTTGAATAAATCCGTCCTTTGAACAATTTAAACAAAAGTGTGCAGATTTTTTTTGTTAGTTTTGCACAATATAGAAAATAAAAGAAGTGGCGAGAACGAAAAAAAAAGTGCATGAAAATGGAAGCGAAGTATCGGCCAAAGGTAAGAGCCCTAACTGGAGACGCTTTTTCGCGTACTCGAGCAAATAAAAATGGTATAAAAAAACCCGCAGTCTTCAATTTTTGCGGAAGTATACTTTTTATGAGAAGAATAGTTTTTATTGGCGCGATTATATAAGTCACCGAAATGAAGTGTTTATGGTGAACGCTGTGTGTGATTTTAGGTTTTCAGTAAGACGTTAGTTTCCCTGCCCTTTTTACCAGCACGAGGGCGGAGTTGGGCACACAGGCCAAATAATCAGGAGGTCAACCTCCAGAACATTTCACGCAGCGCTTCTTTATGAGTTTCACTATTGCTCGTGGTTATTCCGTCAGCAAAACTTTTTCAAAACCTATCTGTCTCAAGGAGAATCTTACTTCCAGAAAAAAATTGGGGTACTAGCGCTACCTGAAGGCGTCTTACGAAAGGGCAATATTAAATCCGCTTTGATCGGCGTGATTTTGCATCCGAATAAAGTTGCTTTGGTAAGCGTTGCATCGTTTGTCAGTTTTAGTTTTATCGCGATGTTAATGTCCAGGCCCTAATAATGTCAACTGTCCCACAGAAAAGTCCATGGTCGCCAGAGCATTTAACGTAGCCCTAAATAATTGTCGCGGAAAAACATTTTTCCTACAGTATTTTTTAAGAGAAGCAAACTTCCAGAGCAGACTGGAGCTTAGCCCAAAATTATTTTGAGCCGAAAATTTTTTTCCCCACTGTTGTTTATAGGAGAAGCCAACTTCCAGAGCGGACTGAATCTTAGCCCTAAATTATTTACACCGAAAGTTTTTTCCCACGGTGGTTTTTGGGAGAAGAAGACTTCCATAGCATACTTGAGCTTAGTCCTAAATGATTTTCACCGAAAACAAATTTCCCATGGTGGTTTTTAAAGGCCAACTTCCAGGGCAGACTAAAGCTTAACACTAAATTATTTTCATAAAAAAGAAAAAAAAAAGAAAAATTACGCCGATTTTAGGAGAAGCCAACTTGCAGAACAGACTGGAGCTTAGCCCTAAAGAATTTTCACCGAAACATTTTTTCCCGGAGTCGATTTTACGAGAAAACCAACTTCCAGAGCAGACGAGCATTCGGGGAAACTAGCGCCACCTGAAGACGTCTTACAAAGCGCAATATTAAATCCACTTAAATCGGAGCGGAATAAAATGCGCAACGCATTGAAGCTTTTTGATGCGCATCGTGCTTTATTATGTTCTTTTAATGATACGAGTTTCGAGGCTCGTTTGCCAAGTCAATTTCTGCAACATCGTGGCGGATGGAGGGTACATCCGTTCCCGCCTTCTCACCAGATCTAGAAAACGACCATTTCGGTCGTCCATATTAAATAACCATTAGGATCCAACGTATTGTACTAAAACACTTTATTCGAGTACACGATTAATCACGCCGATGAAAAACTGATTAAATATTTCCTTTGCAAAACGTCATCAGGTGGCGCCAGTTTCCCCGAATCCTCTTGCGATTGGGTTTCTGTTGGGTGAACCTCTTTCATGTGTCTCTTTTCGATGCTCTATGGTGGCTCGCTGGGGCTAGTACGGATAGCGCAAGCTCTTCTGGTTCTTTTCGTGACGTCAGAACCGCCGAGCTCTGATTGGCTCTGAATGAAGGATAGTGGGTAGACCTCAAGGCAGCTTGCTTTGAGATGTACCCACTACCTTTCGATCAGAGCCAATCAGAGCTCGGTGTTTGGACGCCACCACAACCCGCTGCAAAAGAAGCAGACGAACTTACGATCCGCATAGCTTTCTTCCTTCGAGGAGTTAGGCTGAGAGCATGCGCCATCTAGCGTCTACTTACCCTGATACTGCAGCATGTCAATTCGTTCGTGACCTTATATCTTTTTTAAGGCGAAAGCCTTATATGTCTCATCGTTCAGTCGACCTTTCAAAGAATCCTTGAGCGAAAACACGTCGGCGACACGAAGGGTACCAAAAACGTTTACGTGACCACTCAGGTGAATTGGAGGCAATGAAATTCAGAAGGATGACAAAGCGAATTAAGAGGAATCAAAGCTGAATTAAGAGGAATTAAAGTGAATTAAGAGGAATTAAAGAGAAGCAAGAGTAATCAATGGGAATAAGGAAGGACTATAAAGCCAATTAAGAGGAACCAAACTGAATTAAGAGAAATGAATTAAGAGGAATCAACGTGAATTAAGAGGAATTGAAGTGAATTAAAGGGAATTAAAGAGAAATAAGAGGACTACGAGGAATTGTGTGCGTGAAATCTGGAAATAACATATGAAACAAATAAAGAAAATGTAAACAAAGAGAATGTGATAAAAACAGAACGTGAAAAAAAGTAAATTATGTGTCGGTCTTTAATGCATCGGCTCTTTATTTTTAACGCGACAGCGTTCAAGAGCTCGTGTCGCAGGAAATCCGGCCTCGGTGGCGGAAGAAAAGACGGCGTCGGTGGCGTGGCGCGAAAATCCTGATTGGTCGATAGGGTCATGACGTCACAGCCACATGACCTCGCGCGGGAATTCCAAACAACCCACAACGCTCACGTGAAACGGAACGTCAGCGCGCGGAATGAAAGGTGTCCGTATGATCGAAAAGTGGATTTCAATTCTTTATAGAGTAATTCATTCGCCTTACAGGCCGACGTACACTTCGCGCTTTCCACATTTGCCAGCCTCTTCCTTTGCAAGCACTGATCCCGCAAAGAAGCAGAAAGTGAAGACAGCACCAGCGTAATAGCCACATAAAAGAATGTTGGACGGCAGGCAAATGTTTTTGTTGTGCGCGAAATTTCATAGATTTATTCGAAACCGTTACTTTTTCAAAGGTGCGGACTGAATGAAAACTAAGACAGGCAGTGTACGGAACTGCCCTTTTATTCTAAGTCATCTATTACGCAAAGCAAAGTTAATTATCATAACCCAACTTTCTGGAATGCGTGTCAGCCTGCACAACATAATTTGCGCGTAATAGACTCAATCCAAAACTCAAAGCGCCTCATCGCGGCGTATAGTGGCACGTAATGCATTGTGGGAATCAGTGGGAAGCAGAAATCCATACGCTCTCCGCCCCCGGTCCACAGGTTCCCAGAATGCAACGCGCGCGGTGACGTATTAATGCAAGTAGTCTATTGCGTAGCCTCGTGTATGTAAATACTACAGGTTCTTTTTTGTTTTTATGCTTTACATATTTGTTCTTAAAAAAGCCGTAAAAGCTACACTAAATGTTTAGTTGGGCTAGTCGGTTCATGACTAGAAGCGCCGAAGGACAGGGACAAAGTGTGGGAGGTTACGCAATCTAAGCCGGAAAGTTCTACGGCCAGGGGTGCATCGTATAGGGGGCTAATCGTCACAATAAGTCGAATAATTAACTCAAATTTGTTCATTAACTTTTTAGTTATTGAAAATATAAACACCTAGTTCCAATTAGAAACTTGTCGCGCGTCATCGAAAACCGCTAAATCGGTAAACTTTGAGAAACACTTTGAGTGCATGGGAAGAGCCAAAGTCGTACCACCGCTATAGCCTTGTGCCTGTTTGCACGATCGCGCAACAGGCACAAGGCTATAGCGGCGAGAACTTGAACGCGGATGCTAAGAGACGGAAAAACTGCTTGGGCGCGGTATCGCCAGGTAGCCTTGGCTGTTGTCATCGTCGTGCGAGGCGCAATGCGCCTGCACGAGTGGTAACTGCTCCACTGTGCTTCCCAGGTGCTCCAAGTATTTATAAAATGAACTGCTCTTTTATAACTAAAAACAGTTTTTTATTGTTTTAAGACAAACGTGACAGAACAAGGAAGAAAGCGACGTTTTTGACAGCGTTTACAGACTGTCTTTTGTACAATGTGTAAACGGCGTGATCGGAGCTTACACTACTGGGGACTCGTTTTGCCGTATCGAAGTACAGCGGACACCGCATCGCTCAGGCGCTCAGAGAAGAATAAAGGGAGACGGCGAAACGCGGCGGCGACCACGGCCGGGCGGTTCGGCGAGGCGGCAAAACAATCTGGCCGCTGCCGAACAAAGAGAGAATCATCCCGCGGGGTAATTAGCGCCCAGGGAAGAAGGGCTTTTGGCGGCCGCCCTCGCCCGGCGATTTTCGCGCGCCGAGACCGCGCGATAAGCCAAGGGCTGCATGCTCAGCTGCTGGCAACAATGGCGAGCGATAAGGAGAGCCGCGTCCCATGGTGAGTCGTCATTAGCACCAGAGGAGCCATCTCCCACCCCGGGTCCGCTACTTGCGGTACGCGCGGTCTGCGTTGTGTGAAGTTCCTAAATCTACCGTTAACTCGTACCAAAAAAAAAAAACGTTGTTAGGGACGTTTTTTCTAGGCTCTAAGGTGCGTGCAAAAAAAGCAAAGGTGGAAGCTCGAAGTCATCGCGTTCTTGTGAACGGTTTGGATCGCTCTCATTTCATTAATTAAAATAGAATTCATCGTATACTCAAGAGGTCGTGGTGACGCTTGGCCAATAGTGGAAGGCCGACCTCTGCGACGCACGTCGACAGCTTTCGTGTCGCGCGTCTGGGGTGCAGGTTCGTTAGAGCGCGCAGTCAACGGTCGCACGTTGCGCGTGCAGTCGGCGATTGCTCTCAAGCGGACATTGTTTTCAGCGTGTGCCTGGCAGCAGCAAGACCGCACGTGCTCTGAAGGCTCTTTTACTTGCAGGACTTTGTGTACCTACCAAATCGACGCAGAAACGAAAAGCGGACAAGAGATGCGACTGCGACACTAGAACACCGGGCCCAGCGGCGGTCGACACGAAGCCAGATGCCATTACACAGCGGCCGACCGGCAGTTCGAGCGCCCATTCACGAACGATTCGTTCGGCGCCGTGTGTAGTGTATACGACAGGCATGTTGTCTCGGGCGGACGCGATGAAAGGCGTTCCAAATGCTATGCAACTGGAGCAGCTTTGCCAAATGTCAAAGAGACAGCCAATTAACAAGAACCGACTTCGTAGAGTGCCAAGAAAGACAGGTTATTCAATTCCACTAAGCTGCGGCAGTCAGTACATTGGGCAAGCTGGGAGATGCGTTACCCATCGACTCAGAGTACGCAAATTGGAAGAATCAGGCTTCAATGAGTCATCTTTACCCAATTTTCGTTCATAGCCTCACGTGCGATGACTGTATTTCTTATTTCTGTGATACTAGAATACTGGCGAACACAACCGCAGATTTGGAGAGAAACCATTGCATCATTTGCCGTGGGAACTGTCAGTAACAACATTTCTGCGCTTCATTACCACTGACAAAGACAGAGGTCGAAGTATTGATACATGGTTGCGACGCTACTGCTTTTTATACTTTTAAATTTGTAGTAAATTCTTTCCTTTATCAGATTTTTTTTCTTTTCCCATTCGAGAACATTGGAACTTTTAGGGGTGGTTGATGTGTGTTTTCTGTCATTCTATGTTGTTGCGAAATGAAAGAAGTTCTGTTCCGTTCCATCCCCGATCTTTTATCCTTTCATGTATTCGTAACAAACACTACAATCTAAAAAAAAAAGATTATAAATTAAAAAAAAAGATTTAGAGGTGAATTTAGAGTATTTTTATCCCGTGAATCTGAATATCCCGTTTGTTTTCCCCCAAGATGTAATTAACGCGAGAAAACACGAAAACCTCTGAGCACTAGTCGTTGCGTCAAAAAGGGCCGTTTGGCTGCCAAGCGCGTGTCGCTCGTGTGGGCAGTGCGTGCAATTGCAGAAGCTTGCCACCCGACTGGCGCCCCCACCGTGCAAGCACGGGACACTTGCGAACACAGCATGGCCCTGGCAAGCTCGGTAGCCGAGTGGGCTAAAGCGCGACACCCAGCTTGACGCGCGTGGAGCAAAAGCTCGCGCTGCAGTACCCAGGGATCCTGGGTTCGGAGCCCCACCCTGTCCGTTTCGATCTGGATGAGCATCGTACCGGCGTGCGGTCGTGTATCACTACTGCGTGGTGCACGTTAAAGACCCTCGGCCAGCGTTCGTGCTGCACTGGCTAAATTGCTCTCCATCTACAGCGAGTGACTCGTCGCGGCTTTAAATGGCTGACCAACTTCTGCGCGCTGCTTTATGAAAATGTCCCCACAAACCCCAATAGACCATAGGCGCTGTTGCCCGAGCGTCAAGGAGAATGCAAGAGATTGGTGTTCCACGCGCCACACGCGCACACCTTCCCCGCCCAAAATGGTCAGAGCTAAATAGCCCAAATAAAGCCTTGACGAACGCGCGTGCAAGATGCCATTTTGTTTTAGGTATTTGCTTTAGAAAAGTTACTACTGCTGAGGCCAGCACGTGCGGCGCGTGGAACACCGATCCCTGCATTCTCCTTGATGCTTGTGTAATTTATCAAAAGATCTATTGCCTGCTCGGGCTTGTCGCACGAGCAGGTATTATGAGCCAGTCGCTGCTTGTAATCGTCTATTATTGCGTCTTACCCAAGCATCAAGGAGAATGCAGGGATTGGTGTTCCACGCGCCGCACGTGCTGGCCCCAGCAGTAGTAACTTTCAAAGCAAAAAACCTAAACAAAATGGCATCTTGCACGCGCGTTCGTCAATGCTTTCTTTTGGTTATTTACTTCGAATCATTTATACAGGAAAGGCGTGCGCGTGGCGCGTGGAACACCAATCCCTGCATTCTCCTTGATGCTTGGAAGACAGCAAATGGTCTATTGCGGCGTGAGCGATCGCAAGCGTCGCTGTGGTCAGCCCACCGCAATTGGCCGGAAATGCCGACTGCGACGTCAGCGGAGGATTTCTCATCGACGCGCAAACAAGAGGAATGTAAGAACTTCGATTTGGACGGTGCTGGCAGTGCTGATTTGGGGGCTCTGCTGATTCTGAGGCTTTCGCCATGCTCATTACTGGACACCATCGAGCTTGTTGTTCACGGGATAATGACGTCACGGCAGGTAACCGGCACGAGGGCGCCACCGGAAACATCTCGCCGCTAACCAGACGCTTTGCAGAAGCCGTGCATGGGCGCCGCCATATTACCGACCTTCAATCACACTGTGCCCGTGACAACTGGCAACACAAAGACCCGCAGCGATTTCCTGCGCCACGCGAGCGGCAGAATGAATCTGCGGACCCGAACAGCGCATGCGCAGCCACAGAAGACTCGCACATGCGCAGTTCGTACCGAGGGCCCGTACGTACTCATTGTAATCGGATGTCCCGAAACGGTTTCTAGCAGTGTGACCTCGGCTCAAAACTTCTTCTTATTCCTTTAGGGCGGAATATATCGCCAAGATAGGCTTTGCACATTGGGAATTTGATGATCGGCTGCCATAATTCAGTTATTGTTACTCTATTTCTAAACGTGCCGTTCATTTTTTTCGTTCTTGGAGTATAAAAGGGAGTTTTAAGGCGCTCTCGTGTTTATTTGGGACGCTGAACAACCTATACAGTCGCTTACGAGATCAGAACGGTAGGGTGCTAGTTTCCTGATGGCCGGTGCCCATGCAGCGCGCTCGTCGCCTTCCGGGGTCTATTGCAGCGTGCACATTCGAAACTCCAGGAGATCGACGAAGCATTATCGGAGGCGGAAGCTCGCCCTGGGCAGCGAGACGACCGTAAGACCTCCCGCCGTTCCCATCCCTGTCGGTGACCACAGAAACATCCTCACTTTGGTGCTTCCGCGAAAATCCACCAGGTGGCGATTGCCGACACGATCCGAACCACCGGCGAAAATCGCAGCCTCCCACGCCATAACAATTCAAACGGAACGTAGAAATACTCTACTACCCCGCAAAATCTAAAGAAAAGCAGACACGTTTGATTGAATCGATTTTCTCATTTGGGACCCCCGATGCGGGGCCCGTCAAACCAAAAAGAGGCGTGGTCGCCCACAAAGACGCGGACACGCCCCCTCAACCCGACCTCCAGGTTGAACGGTACGCGACTTGAAGGGGATGTCCGGAACCCCGACTTGGAGAAGAGGTCGTCTCTTTGTCGGCTCGGCGTCGGAGACCGCGTGGTGCCTGCCGCGAACGGCCGTCTATTGTCTCGGGTATGCAGATCGCGATGCTCCGAACGAACGCGTGCCTGGTTCGCGACGGGGAGAGAAGGTCCTGGCGGGTTTGGGCCGAGAGATGAGGTTTCCTTTTCTCGCACGTGTGCGTATCGCAATGGATGCTGTGCCTCGTCCTGGGACGTCGTCATATCCAATCCAGGGGATTCGTCGGACTGTCTGTGTATGCACGAGTGGCTCGTTGGAAGGTGATGAGGATGATGATGGAGTTGGCGGTTGGGTGTGTTCGGCGCCGCTTTCAACTTGGAGATAGCGTGTTTTTTTTCTTTTTTTTTAGGTGCTTGTGAGGATTTCGGGTTGTTTCAAGTGGCATGATTTATGACCGTGGGCTTGTGCCAGAAAATTTGAGTGAGGAGGCGATTCCGACGACGGGAGCTCGTCACCTTTACCGATGCATATATCGCTGATTGGCTTTACTAAGCCCATGCATACCATACGACTGTTGCGCCTTGCACACAATACAAAAGAAACCAGCACAAAAATAAAGAGAAAAATAAAAGGACAAGTAGCAAGTCTTTTACTTGTCGTCGTAAGTGTTACGTGTTCCGTTGTTTTTTTTCGAAGGAGAATTTCGATTGGCTTAACTACAACCTTTGCACCGCTCATTTGGAAGTTATCAAAGATATGGGGAGCTCACGTGACGTTAATTCACCATCTGTTTTTGTTCGATGTCAGCGCGATCAGAATTAAAAGTATTTGAGGGAGTCCTACGAATTTTCGGAATACTCGTCTTCGACACGCGCCAGATTGCTCCTGTAACGACAAAATGGCAGACGAAATTACGTCAGTGAATACACGCTATCCACCTATCGTACTGTGACGTCTGTGACGTCACACAAGAAAGTATTTTTTATTTATGCGCGCGTTTGCGTGAAGAATAAACCTGTGCTCGGTATTATCTTGGCTCTGCGCAAAGCCGAGATAATACGGAGACAACCGGTAGTAAAAGGAGGAGCGTTCAACCCCGTATGGAAATCTTATAGCTGGGCCACTAATCTGGCAATATCAAACATTATATGATTATATACGGCGTATATACAGACTTATCTGGCGTATATACAGACTGATATGGCGTATATACAGACTCATCTGGCGTATACACAGCCTTATCTGGCTTATATACAGCTTTATCTGGCGGGCGTTTTCAATATATTAAAAAGTTAAAAAAGCTAAACATTTACTTTGTTAGCAAAATATGAATGACTCATTGTTCGCAAGCTAAATATTAGCACAAATAATCTAAACTTCAGCTTTAGCAAGCTCAAGTTGCGATTATTTGTGCTAATTTTCACGAGGATTTCAATGTAGAATTATTTATTTTGAAGTGTTAACATTACGTTGGAATAGACAGTTTGCTAAATCCCCCAAGCACCTCGGCCCGTACTCGAGGAATCATGGGACGGTGTTTCTTCAGCTGCCTAGTGATTGGAAATTTCGACCAATCCCACTGTGGTTGCTGCAGTTTTAAGTGTAATTTGGAGTACACCCTGAACAAGTGTCCTATTGGGTCAAGTACACGTCAATATCACTTTAACAATTTTCGCCAACGTCGAGTACTAGTTGCATTCTGTCTCCAACCTTCTAAGCCTGGATGAGCTGCAGACATATCTCTTACGTTGTCCATCATTCTCGTACAGCTTCAAAGACGCTGATATTAGGGTCGCACGCTAAAAATGCTAGGAACCGCTCCGTCTGAATCCGAGCTAAACCGGTTTTTGGTTGTTGTGACGTTTCTGTCGGCTTACAAGTAATTTCTGCTAAAACAACAATCACGAGATTGATAATAATACATAAGAGATTCTTCGGCGCCTCAGCCTGGTTGAAGGATTGAACAGAATGCACTAGCATCATAAGCTGCCTGCCATTGACGAGAAATTTTAAAAGTGATATGACATGCGTCCTAGCAGGCCCTTTTGGAACTGACTTGTTCAGGGTGACTACGAATTACACTCGAAACAACGCTTCCTTTTGTCTTCCTTACTCTCAAAACTCTAACTAACTACTGTGTATACCATGAAATTGGTCAAAACCTTAGCGATCATCAGGGAGCTGAAGGATCACCGTTCCACAAAATTCCTCGATTCCTCGAGTGCCGGCGTGGGGGCACTTGGGAGGATTGTAGACAATAAAAAGATATAGGCGTGCTGATTTCGGGAACTTAGTGCCCTTTTGATATGCCTGACCAGATCTGAGATTTCCTTACTGAGCCAGATCTGGGATTTCCATACCTACGGCCCGGGGAGTAGCAGGCTATATCTGGCAGATATACCATATCAAGTTATATGTGGCCAATTTTTGATGACTATGGCCATATCCGAAATCTTCAGAGTCTGGCCAGATGTAAGAGATTTGCAGTACAAGATAACGCACGTATCTTGTACAAAGTGCAGCGCCGCTAGCTGCGCACAAGCGATCGGTAGTTCTTTTTGTACTGCGTGACAGAAAGGATTCTCGTTCAATGAAAAGCGATAAGGTTTGATGCTGGTTAGCAAACATAATCCGCAGAGGCGCGTTGACGAGATGCCACCAAGGCTACATTTTTTCACTACGCTTATAATTTCTACTCTAAAAATCCCTTAGCCGTCAGCGCTCTCCGAACAACCATGGCAACAAAGAACACTCCAGGATATTAAACAAACACAGTTCAGGACCCCAGTAGAAGACCTCTCCACTAGCGTTAGCTGGCACTACGTACGTTCTTCTTGCGTTTCAAGAGCTACGTGCAGCCAGAAGCATGACGGGCAGGCTTAACGCAGGAGGTGGAGCACCTTCTTCGGCACCTGTAGGCTACCACTCGTCCGCAAAGCCACCAAAAACACCGAAAGAATGTACCACCGAGAGAGCCTCGGGGTGCTGTCCCAGACTAGCCAATGCAACACGAATCCTAGCTAAATATACGTACCTAAAAGAGGGCTCTAGGTCGCTCTGGAGCTACACCGGGGTCAAGTCCGCGGCGAATGATGAATCCAACGCACAGAGGGAGCGCGCAAACTGAAGCGCGATGGAGCGCGTACAATGGCGAGGACAAGCGGCTCTAGTCGCGTTCAACGCATGCGCAGTAAAATCCGCAGGCACAAAAGCAGAAGAAAGGCCGAGGCGGCCCGAAAACAAGTCCTAATTACAGTCTACGCGTCGCGCGCGCAAATGACACGCTCTTCTATCTGGCCGCTGCTCTTTCCTCTGGGCGTGCGTGGGCGCTTTTCTGCGCCCCGCGATGGAGCTCGAAAAGAGACTGGAATTACTCGACCAGCAAACCAGCCGAAAACGGCGATACGCAACGCACTCCGCTGCGCTCGCCGGACGCAGATTTAGTCGAGAAACAAAAGCCAACTAGACCCAGTGCGATGCAATAATAGAGAATTAGAGAGGAGAAGAAGAAAGAAGACGGGAAATGCTAACGTCAAATTTGCGCGTGTTTGCGGAGACGCCTACTATCACGATCGACTCAGTCGAACAGTGAAGCAACGTGAAGAGCGAACAGCGAATACAATTGAAAGATAGAGCCCGAAAAAGAAACAAAGAATGGAGATGAAAGAAAGAGAGAGAAAAAAAGGGGGGGGGAGGGAGCGCAAAAATGCAAACGTGAACTTGTGTGAACAGAGGCAGGCGTTTGAAGGGTACACAAAGAAATGTTTTGCTTGTTTTTGCGAATGCCCCGACAGTTCTCACGCAGCGTTTGGGGGCCGAACAAAATCAACATCCGACTGATGAAAATAAAGCAGGCTTCTGGGGCGGAGTAAAGGAAAAAAGAATATAAAAAGAGAGAGTATGGGTGAAAGGGAAATTTAGCTTCGTACACTATGAGCCGGCGTAGAGATCGTGCTCTCCCTGCAGAACGTTTGCAGCATCATCGCAGTTCTGGTTGCCGCCGCCCGGCGGTTCGTGTTTTTTCAGTTCGCGCTGGCGGGCATCTGGCGTCGATATTGGTGCCATTAAGGGCGAACCTTTTGGTTCAGACTGATCTCAGGCTGCATAGCACCGCGTCAGGGCTGCAGAACTGCGCAGGCTACTGCAACCCTAAAACATGAAGAGCGTCAGTATACATCCGATGTTGTCCGCTCCGGATCAACATAAAGATGGAAAGATGGTCTGAGTAATTGGCACGTCTCTCGAATGGTAGAAAGCGTCAGGAAACACGTTAATACCATAAGAGCGCGCTGTTTGTCTTCTTTCATTACTATCAGTTCAATTCGAGATTCAATTCAATTTGTTTATTTTTTTAGCAGCATGATGTTGGGGTCCCAGAAAAAGTTGTCAAAAGACAGCTTGAGTGTGTGTGGGGGTCCATACAAGCAGCAGCGACCTTTCATTTAAAGAAATAATTAAAACTGGAAAACAACAGCAGAATTTTGGTATTTTTACTAAAAATATATGAAAACCAAGTGACCAATAATTCAAAACCTGCGTCAACATAGTACAAAAATGGACGAATAATAGTGCATATACAATCAAGCACATAAGATGAAACAAGAAAAATAATTTGCAGATAACCACTATAGATCATTACACATCTTATAGATAAGTGGTTTCACATGACAAAAATATACGTGATATAATACAATAAATTGCAATTCTATCTGTTTTCCACACAAAAAAAGAAATACTTCCTGAATTCTCTTGCGAGAAAAATTTTTCATATTAATGTGTTCATAACAATGTTTCATTTATCATAATAAATTAGTAAAAACGGCACTTCATATGTTAGCGACCATAAAAAGTATTCAGTTCGCCGGCGTGCTACCAGCAACCTCTCACAGCTGCGAGTGCGAGGGTCACTTTTTTGTACCGTTAATTGAGATTTAATTTTTTAAATTAGATTTGAAGTTCTCATTTGCAAGGAACAAAGAATAAGAAAAAATGATATTTATAAATATATTTTGCACTATATATTATAACGCCTGAAAAACGGTTCCGTGGAATGTAACCATGGCACATTAGCAATGCGTCGAAGCGCCCTTTTTGTTACAAACAAATGTTGTGAATATCTTTTTTATTGTGGTTGTGGTAAAGACTAGTGAACAGTAATTTTATGTTTGGAAGTAACCAAGGCTTGATAAATTTGCAGTTTCGCTTGGTCTGGAAGAAAGTGCCAACATCGTGATAACGCGCCTGCGGCAGAGTAATGATGATTTTAATAAAGTTTCAATATGATCTGTCCAAGTCATGTTTGCCAAAAAAGTAACGCCGAGGATCCTATGTTTGTCAACCATGTCGATAGGTGCGTCACCAATCGACAGTTTTTGTGAAATGTGTGCCTGTTTGTGCGTGGACTCAAACAAAGTGGCTTTTGATTTGTATACATTTGTCTTTAGACCGTTACCAGTGGACCAGTCATTTAATTTAAAAGCATCCTTTTAGCTATATAATTATTTTATCTGTATCAAATGCAGAAAAGAAACTCATGTCATCAGCATAAAGCACAAAACAGCATCACTATGTTTATAAACAGCAGCATTAACGTATATATTAAAAAGAAGTCGGTTCCAAAGCACTTTCTTTGTGGTAATCCAGTAGTAATTGACTTTAACGCTCGCGGTTCCGCTCAAATCCCCACGGCACCCGACCCACGATCTGTTGGATACGTCCCTGGCTCTTTTCCGGCAAACGATGGATGTGGCCTGCGGACACGCGTCCCGATACTAGGTCGATGCAGCACGTGTGTGTGCGCGCGAGATATCGTTGAATTGCACGATTGAAACCCCTTCACGAATGTGGCGTGCCGGTTAACAGAAGGTCGCATGGAACCACTGGACAACGGCGGGAACAACTGACGCGGTGTGAACGTTGCGAGGCCATTCCATAAGATGGCGAACGTCGCAGCACGTGATCGCGCTATGGGAGCAGACGAGTCGATCGAACAGGTGTCGAAAGTTTCGGGGATGAGGACGATTCGTCGCATGCGTGACTAAGATCAAGGGACGATTGGTCACAGGACGGATTCGTCACATAGGAACACTTCGTATGGGATGACATCGTCGCGCGGCCAACTGGTTCTACCACAACAATTCGTCCCCCCAAAAAATGTGTTGTTCAATTTGGTTCCGGGCGGACAACGTGGCTCACCTCATATCTTAGTATGTCTTTGGCCTACTGAAAGGCGAGGAATCTGCGGCATAAACGTTTTAGCTTCTGCGTTCCGGTCTCGAACATTGAACATTGTATCAACATCAAAGGAGTATAAAAAAACTAAAGAACTCTGCTAGTCTTTGCCATTCACTACATTGAGAACTCCTGACCAAAAAGCAGCGTGTGTGACAGGAACGGAGAAATAAAAGGATGACTACTGCCCAAAAACTTCAACTTCAAAAAAGGTTTAAAAGAAAAAACGCTCACATTGCGCAGAATCAAATTTTGACAGCACGTTGAAGAGAATCGTGCACTCCAGACCCGGAAGTTGCCGAAACGA
>JAZHYW010060105.1:0-12247 GCA_037355805.1 Ixodes ricinus | reverse complement strand
GCTATATAAGCCGCCTCTAGAAGAAACATTTCAAAAACAGTCTAAAAGCGAACATGTTGGTACACCACATTAGTTAAACGTGATGTGTGTCCGCACGGTACTTAGGCACAAGGAATTTATGACTGTGTTCAAGTTTATGCGTCGTTTTGTTCTCTATCTCTACCTGTTGTTATCCCAGTGCCTTTATATATCCGCTTTTCATGTGTTCCGCATATGATCCGAGATCATTCTCTGAAAAACTTCTAAGATAATCACTTATTGTTGCCGCAATAAATATCCGTCATGCAGCATCGCAGCATTTTGCATTGACTTTGCTCTGACATTTGTTATTCCAATGTTTTATGAGGCCAGAAAATCATGCGACTTATTCTGTTTAACTTTTTCCAGACTCAAAGCACTGTCCGGTTGGTGAACGTCCCAAAGCATGCAACAATTGGAACAAGCCGAAACACTTCGATGTGTTATGAAGGAACTTGCAATAATCCCAACACCCCTACCCTGCGAGGAATGCGATTGCCACGTAGATGATGGCGAAGTTTGTGAATCAAGATGTGTCTGTGTAGAGCGGAACTCTCCGGCTACCGAGCGGTGAATGCCGAGAACCTTCAGACTGCCACACAGGCTACTCCTGGATATCAGTATGCACTGGAAAAAGGAAATAACACATCGCGCATCAACGTCCAGTACGCAGCAGATTATTTTACGAAATGGCGTTGTTGCTTTTCTGATACGTACAAGCAAGAGTTCGAGCAAAATAAATACATATAGCTCTACTCAATGTTCCACTGTTTAGTGTTTCTAAATTGGGTATAAGATCCGCACAGCTATTATGAATTATTTAGAATAATATCCGGTATCTTACTTTTAATGCATCCCGTATACATATTTTTCTTAAGGGGACACTGCCACCCACCAAATTTTCTTGTTTTGCTATACTTCGTTTCACCTTCCGTCCAGACGCAGCCGATGCTACGAGATTATATGACGAATCAGAGAGGCGTCAAAAGGGCACCATCATGGTGTTCGTAATGTTTCTGTCTGTGTTTTTTCATCGCTGAACCAATCATAAACAGAACAAGCCTAGTGATTTGCACTTTTGACGCTGACTTGATTGGTCCCGTTCGCTCGTAGCATCCGCTCGCGTCTGGATGAAAACGAAGCTATAAACGATTTATGGTGGTCAGGAGGTCTACGCAATCAGTATTTTGCTGCAACGTCAGGTATATTTAAATAAAGTAAAAGCGCAACTGCTGGAAACTGAAACCGACACTAGACTGGGGAGGAAAAGAAATGTAAAGGAGAGCATTAGAGGAAGTCCGTGGGTACACCCATCCTCGTTCTCTTTTTATTCCCTTTGTTATTCCGGCCGTGCAAAGCCGAAGAAAAATCCGAACGTTGCCCGTCGCGCAACAGAACGCACGTGTCAAGCCCTCAGTGCTTGACAGTTTCGCGCTTTTCAAGGTCTTACCAATTCGTCCTCGTAAGGCTAGCGATGTCTTCCGCCAGGAGGAGTGGCGACGGACTCGGCGACGTCTTCGTGCGGATCAACTTGGTGGTCGGGCGTGTCGTACGGAATAAATCCTAATTATCTTGATCGGTAAAGCTAGGCAGAGTCGCCGTTACCTCGACCACCAGTTCTGAAGTAGAGGGTCCCACGCCCGTCGTCCGCCGCCATCGCTAAGTCCGCTTCATTCAGCCCTCCAACTTACTACGGATGTTGAGAAAAATGCCGCAGTAAATGCAGAGTGCTTCCAATTTTCTGCAATGTATTTTTCAGTAGACGCTTATTTGCAGCCTTTTAGAAGCCACGAAAGTGGGTTTTTTATATTTGTTTTCATATTTTTTTCTATTGTGTGTGTGTGCCTTCTATGACCCAAGACTTTGATTATATTTGTCACGAACGACAGAAGTGATGAGGGCGACGAAAACTGAAATAAACTATACTTCGCTGCAGCTTAGGTCCGAGCGCGGCCAACATTATGAGCCGAAGGGCCCATCAGAGCTCGCGAAAGAGGCACAACGTCATGCCGTGCTCTCTGAAGTTGATAGGACCAGCCGCAATTCGCCGTCTCTCTGTGTACTACTCCTCCGCCGGCTAGTCAAGCGCAGACAGCACACGCCATGATGTTGCGCTTTTCACGCTGTTTGATTGGCCCTTCGGCGCATAACATCGGCCGCGCTCAGACCTAAGGTGAAATGAAGTAAACTAAACATTTAATGAGGCGAACGTGAGCCCAAAACCAGAAAGGAAAGAGAAAATAAGAATAGCGTCACGGCCGTTCGAAGTCGTCGTAGCAGCGGGATTGAACGCTGGGGCGAGACTGACTCGACAAGGTCGCAGTGCGGCCTCTTATCTGGAGTGCGCTCGCTATCTCGAAGATTCGGTGAAGAAGGCTCGAGCACCACGCGCTCGGGGCAGAGAATGAACACGCACTTTCTAGAACAACAAGAGCACGAATAAATGATTGAAGCTATGTCCGGCGCAAGCATAAACGAGAACCTTCTACAAGTCCGTGACCGAGCATTGCTTTGGCGGCCCTGCGCGCGCCAATATTCAGTGTGTGTGTCGAAACCACAGAAAACGGCATGTGACCACGGGGAAGACTGAAAGACGGAAACTGGCCAGTTCTCATCCGGCGGTTTTCGGGCGGGTAGAAAACGAATTTGGAGTCATGAATTGAGTTCTGGGCAGTTGGACTTTCATACGGGGTGTACATATAAAAGCCTTGGTGTGTATAAATTTCTTGTCAGTGTGTTTTTTGAGGGCTTTACACAATTATTAAAACAAAAAAAGTGAAAGTTACAATAATTTGGTCTGTGCAGGGGAGTTATAAGGCGATCGTATTATCGGGAGCTAATCACCACAATAAGTCGGTTAACTACTAAAATTTGGAGATAAATATATATTTCCAATTATAAACTTCCTGAGCGTCATCGAAAACCACCAAATAACTTGTTTTTATAATTATTTGGGGTGTGTGGGAAGAGCAGTGTTGCGCTGAAGTTACAACTCGTGCAACACGCGCCAGTGTAGTGATACAGATATGCACCCGCGCGGTTTTTCCGTCGCTTATGATCCGCGTTTTCGCACAGCCAGCTTTGCGTCCGTTCCACGCGTGGCAACTTTGGCGCACCACTGCGCTTGACATGCACCCCAAATATTCAACATATTTGCGTATCTAAAAATTTAAATGACGCCCGTAAAGTTCCAGAATTGTACTTTTATGTTCTTTTTTTCACCAATTAAAGGTTATGAAAGAGAGTTTAAAGCAATATTCAGCTTGTCGTCACAATTTACCCTCTAGATAATGTCCACACTGAGCGCATAACCCACGTGCAGGAACGCATTAATGTAGCTCTGACCCTTTTTTTTTGTTATTTTACAGCTATGTAAAATTTAAATAAAAACTTCCTGTATATATAGGAATAAAAAAGCAGCGGAAAAATCATTAGGCAGCTTGTGTTTATTTTTAATTTTAGAGCTCTACGTACACTCCGCGACGATTTTAGTGCAAACATCACGCTGGTGCTCCTTCGAAATTTCCTTTGAAAGCATAGCTGGATACTTAATTTGTTTCTTCATTTAGTCCCAAATTTCCCACTACGCCAATGGTTCAAATAAAAAATATACAAAAAAATTAGAACAGCTGACGCGACGACTCAATTTCGCCAGTCCAACGCTTCGAGTGTATCCCGTGACTCTAGGCTTCCGGTCGTCGCTGCGCATTTCTCGTAGGTGACGTGACAATCACTGGGCATCGGAAAGGCTTAGATGGCTCATGGAGTCTTCCGCGTAAAAAATGTGAGGGCGAAGTAGAGAGTGCATTTTGGTGGTGCAGAAGACAGCGCTGGCCGTAAAAGACCGCATCGTATAAACTCAAATGTTGCATGCACGACGTTCACGGTTAAAATGTACTATCAACCTCATCAATCTCCGAAACTTCTTTTTTTGATGTAATAAAATAAAAATATGCTAATATAGTGCGCCCAGATATGTAATTTATTTTTACTTTCTATTATATTAAAGTAAGTATGGTTTGTGATACGACGCGCACAACGATATAGCTCCACTGATTGTTGGTCCCACAAAATCAAATTCTACAACTATTGAGATCTATGGATCTGTCATAAGGGAGGACCTTTTGCCCAAGTCGTCTGAAAACTAACTAAAAAGGTGGGATGCGGTTGGACCCGTTCACCACCTAAAAACCTCTCGCAGATGGTTATATTTTTTGTGGCGGGGTGGCGTCACTGGTATCTCTCTTTCGTTTCTATTTTGTTTCAACTCATACAGCGTTATGTGGCGAGTTTCTTAGTTCTAATGTAAATAATATAAATAGGCGCATCAGAATATCAACGTGTTTTGATTTTACCACCTCTCCAACCAGTTAGGCAGACAGCAGATACTCCAGCAGCTTAATTATAATACTTTCTGAAAATGTATACCCTGCTACAGAGCTACATGAAATGTCGAACATGATTGTAAACCTGAGACTGGGGCGAAGAGAACACAAACAGAAGGTAGAAAAAGTAATGACATGAAATGTCATTACTTTTTCTTGTTTGGCACTGCAGGTACAAGGGTCGCTGAATCATTCATCTACCTCAGTGGAAAGAAAAGTTTCCTAAAAATGGGTTCCATTCTTCAATACTCCAATAGCTCAACGTATGATAGCTTAATGCATTTCACCAAATTCTTCTGGAATTACTCCAGTGTGCAGAATCCAGTGTGGACAATAAAAATCAATGTTCTTTAAACCGTGATTTAAATGATGAGTAGTATTGTTCTTTAAACCAAACCAGTTTTGCCATAATGATTTGAATCGAAGCTTTACAGCAAAAAGAATTCCGAAACTATTTTATTTTCTGTTTGTCTTGTTATACATTTTATGTCCATTCCCTACCCCAAATCTCAATATAACTTTTCGCTATCTCGATTATGTAACTGGAAATCTTATTGGATTCTATCTGCATTTCTGATTTTAAGAGATTATTCCTTTATCTCTGATCTGGATTACAGGTTACCAGTAACAATTCCAGTTAGATTTCTTCCATACTAACCCTAAAACGTAGGAACAATAAAAAAAAAACGGATAGAACATAGAATAGCAATATTTCTTGTTCCAAAAATCCAGATAGGATAAAGTTATATTCGGCTTTCGTGTAAAGTTTATTTTGGAGTTAAACAAAAAAAATCGTCAAGCAAGAAAGATTAGTTTACAGGGTGTTTCTCAAAACGTGGGCACAACTTTCATGCGAAACGTACGCATCGCGTAGTAAAAAATTTTAAGGGGATACTTAAGGGACACTCAAGTGGTTTTTGAGTTCGTGTTTTGATGATGACAGCTGAATTTAGACGCCCCAAGTATCCCTAAAAACCAAATAGTATAGTCATACGGTGATTATTTCTTTAATAAAATGTAATTGAAGGCCGCCAAACCTCGGATCCATCCGAAAACGAAACCACTCTCATTGGTCCTCGCACGCTTATCAAAAGTATCTCGGGCCAATGGCGTTGGACGACGTTCCGTCGCGCAGTGATCCCGAGGTAGCCGCATCGGCCGAACCTCTTTGTCATTCGAGCTTCGATCATGGCGGCGTTCTCTACGCTCGAGGACCTGATGCCGTTGGAGGTTGAAATTCTTCGGCGGACAGCCGACCTGGGGATGATTTCCTATGACGCCACTCCGACGTGCGATGTGGACGATAGCAGCGCTTCGGAGTCCTGTTCGGGTTCCGAGGACGATGAAACGCAGACCTTTTCGGGCGTTCTTCGATTTGCGGTTGGGGCAAGTCGTAACCAAACCAACGTTTGACATCGCAGCGTTACCTCTGTTACGTGATGTCAAACGATGTCGCCACGTTGACTTTCGCCTCGGGAGGACGGGGGGAAGGCTGGTTCAGACATGTGCAACGAGCGCGTACCTACGACTGCGTCCGTTGCAACCGGAGCGACCGGAACGACAGCTCTGCGCCGCGCGTACACACCTGAAATTATTACAAGCACAGCGGGTCGCCGTCAGCTGTTTCAGCGGCCCCTCTAAAAGGGGACGCACTGCTACTCCATGCCGTAACAGAATAGAGACAGACAGTTTTCTATAGCCTAAAGCTTTATTATTGATTTTTCTTGATAGGCTTGCAGGGTACAGTGGATGAAAAAAAGAAAATAAAAAGATGCCGTACGCCGTCTTGGACGATCACGACTCTATACACGACATTGCAATAGTACAAATATCGCCACACGCATTTTCTACGATTATAAAAGACAATGTAATCTTAGCAGCGATATAGCAACGTAGAAATATGATTTCGTGATCAGATAGACGTTGCGAGCTTCAGGATTGCTAACACTAATAACTTTTCTCCGGTGATGAAAACGCGTGAAACTTCGCGTCCTTTATACGGTACGCGCCAGTAATACCTTGAACTTGAGCACACGCATGAAATGCGCCAAATAAGAAATCCGGGCGATGTTCGAGGACACAAATGCTTAGAAAGCACCACTGTAGTCGAAGTAAACAAACACGACGGCACGGGCGTTTCTGCTGTCTTGAGAGTGCCGCCACGGCATCGCCGCACGAGTAGGTGGGTCTTCCCTTCTAGTACGTGCTGGGTTATCATAACGACACACGACGAAAATTCACAGTCAAGGATAGCGCTTTTACGCGGAACGATGAGCTTTCACCACGCCGAACACGTCGATGATCAACACCGACGCCATGTGCGCGCAGATACGTGCGCTTCCGCGCATCCCGGGGGAACGGGAAATTCACCCCCGCGGAGGACGGCAAGGAGAAAACATAGTCCCTTGTTTGTGAAACGATAATTGCAGTATCGCGTATTCTAAACTAGAACTATTTTACGTCTTGTGAAATTATCATGCACAACATATTTAAATAAACTGAAAATTGTTTCTTTAGCGAAACTTTACAAAGGCCGCCAAAATTTTCAAACATACGATAATTTCATTGGTCCTCGCAAGTACAGGAAAGAGTCCGCACGTATTTTATTCCTGCGTGATTAATAGGCGGTTCTGCCTTTTAAAACTGAAGATACTCATTCACTGACACTTCCTTAACGCCATCGCACCAAAAGTAGCTTCCCCAAAAACCGCTTGAGTCTCCCTTTAAGACTGCTTACATGTAGGAAGACGGAGGCATTATAGTCCCGCGGATGAAATGTTTTCGAGTAATGTTTCTACACGTATTAAAGTTTAGGACGACGTATAGAACGACGTCAAGGATGTCCTTCTAGAGGTTAACGCCTGGTACGGCGTCCAGGACGACATCTAGCATGATGTCGAGGGCGACGTCAATGACAGCATATAGGACGACCTCACGGACGACATCTAGGACGACCTGAAGAACGTCGTCTGGGACGACTTCTAGGACGACCTATAGGACGATCGTAAGGATGGCGTTTAGAACGACGTCGAGAGCGACGCCTAGAGGAGGACTTCAAGAAGGACGCCCAGGACAACTTTTATAACGATCTCTAGGCCAACCTCGAAAACGATGACTAGGACGTGTAGTAAATGGTCGTCGCCAAAATGTTGATTAAAATGCGGTCACCCGAAGAAAATAAAGAAGAGCAGTGCCTGCGTGGGCCTGCGGAAGAGACGAGGTCCTTACCTGCCGAAGTGGTTGGTGACCGGCGAGGGCCAGGGGCGGGAGCCCCGGAAGAAGGAGGAGGCGTCCGATGCGGTCGGTGGCCGAAGCGTAACTCTTTATTCAACGGTCAACAACGTAGGGTTGAAGCGCCACGGGGACGCAACCCTGATAACACGGGCGCAATGGTGTACTTGTGGCGCCATCTAGGTACTCTGTATAAGACTAGTGAAAAATATATAAATACTACAGGACGACGTCGAGAACGACGCCTAGAGGACGAAGTCTAAGAAGACATCGAAAACGACGAGTAGAGGATCAGTGTCGTGTTTGTCGAAGTTGTCCTCACTCTCAAGGTTAAAATGTCTATATTCAACCAGCCCGCCTGCATCCTTGCTTGAACTCCAATAGAGGATAACGTCTATGACGACCTCGAAGACGATCTCAAGGACGATGCCTGAGGACGACACCTAGGACGACCTCAGGACGACCTGAGGACGGCGTCGTCCTTGAGCATACGATTAACCATTGCTGGTTGATGACGTGAAAGGGGGTCGCATACCAACGTCCCCCTCTCCCCGCTGCGCCGCTAGCGGTTTGGCTGGCTCCTTAGCAACAATGACGCCGTTGCCATGGAGCCACATAACGCTTGCACCATGGGACAGCTAATGCTTTCGCTATACAAAATACAAGTTAATATCGTATGCGGAGGGCAAGTTCGTCTGCTTCCGCGCAGGGGGTAGCGGTGACGTCGGGACGCCGAGCCCTGATTGCTTGATCGCGACCCTCTATCTGAGCGTCGTCTGCTCCTTTGCAACGTCGTCTGCTCGCAACGTCGTCAGCGCCTGTCTTACCTTTCCTGTGACTTTCGCAAGTGGTGAGGCCAGATTCAAAAACTATCGTACGCCAAAAATGCCATGCGTAAGACAAAACTTAAAAACAAATTCGTATTCACGAACCGAAATATTCGTACAAGTTTTGCGCAGGTTACGACAAAATCCTACGACAGTTCTACGACGCGTCCAAAATGGCCGTGCATAAATTATACACATCCTTCCATATTTCTAAAATAATTTAATTTAATAAGCTTAGATTACCTTCAACAAGTTTCTAATTGAAACCATACCTGTAATATCACTCATATATATATTTTTTTAAATATTCAGCCAGATAAAACAAGAAAACAGAACAAAAAAATTAAATCGTGTGTACCAACAACAACAACGCGCGATATAGATGACCTCCTCTAAACACATCCACTACTATAAATGGCAAGATATGAAAAAAACTACAAGCGAAGAAAAACATTTAAAAGCTAGAACTAGAGTAGGTTACAAGTCAAGAAGGTAGCGGCAAATGCCCCTCAAAGGGAATCATATATCCCTCCGCCACCTCCGCATCCAATAGCGTCCCATCGTTTCCGTGACGTCGCGGCCAACGCGCGAGGAGGGTCTTGCCTTTCTGTACATATTTGCTTTATCTTTCGACTTTGACTTAGCATTGTGGAAGCCACGAGAGGGAGATTAGAGTCTTCCCCCTCCGATGGAAACAAAGACGAATTTCGGGGATTAGCTTCCCCTCCGATTGATACAAAGACTGCTTTCAGGGGCTCGGTTCCCTTCCGGATGAATACAAAGCTCGCTTTTTAAAAAGTGGGGGTCGAAGACAAGTTGGCACCACTCTGTAGCCATTATCTATCCATTAAAGCGGAACAAGGAGCGTTCCCAGTGAACTCTTCTTTCGACTGCGGAGGGATTTGAAACCGGCGCACCACGCTTGTGGGAGGAGCTTCTCCACCTTCTCTAACTTGTAACCGACTTATAGAAAGAAAAATCTAATAAAGTTTTATAGCCAACTAAAAAAAGTTGTTTTTTTCCTAGATCGACAGAGATTGCAGCTCTAAAAAGTAATTAATTAAACTGTACTTCCAACACATTATTTTTTTACGCATTGTTTTCAGTGTTCAGATTAATTAATCAATCTTTCATGTTGAAATGTACATCTAGAGGTAAAGAATAACTAAGTTCTAGATCCAAAGATTTAAATCGAATCGATTTAATATAAATAAAAATGAATCAAATAAAAAAAAATCTGGTCTATTTGAATTTCTGTTTTTTTTAATTGTTTATTTAAAACAAAAATGTTTCCTGCGACCATTAAACAAGGACTCCGCATCTCCATTCACGTCTTTCTCACTTCAAATTCACTGTCCACTGAGAGAATTCTTCAAAACATGGAACAATAAATATTCCAAGGGTGCCAAAATATTGACCGCAGGATGGATGGTTTAGCTACTGGGACAGAAATTTTCAGATGACAGCCTGTTATTGGCATTACATAGTAGCAGGCACATTGCCGAGATGGACAATGTCTGCTGGGAATTTTCCTCATCTTTTCTTCCCGATTGACTGCGGCAAATCGATGAGTGTGGTAGGGTAACAGTTCCGGTTATAGTTATCGTCTGCGGCGTGAACCTATAGAAAGATCCCTTCAACATGCCAAAAAGGCAGTTGCCACGATTGCTTGCAGATTTTTCTTTCAAAATTTTGGCATGGGTGATAAATTTACTTTCCTGCATTGACACGATTTTGAATTGGGGAATCTGTGGTAGAACAAGCTTCATAATTTCTAGTCACAAATCAATATAAGAAAATAACTTGACTTTCGTGAATACCTCTATGTTCTCATGATAGTACTGGGGCCTCGTGGCCTTCTGACATAGTGTCACCATTCTTAAAACCCACCTTTCACTAAGCTCAGATATGCCTGTGAAATAGATAGACATTTAATGTAACTGAACTTTCATGACTGGTTGGCACGCATTCAATTACCGAATGGCAAGCCCCCCCCCCGCATTCACCAGCTCGCGAGCATGGCTTGGGCAGCCCGTTCGGTCTCGGCGGCCGCTCGGTGCGCGACACTCTTTCCCCTTAGAGGCAGTCTCCATATCTTGACGACAGACGTGTTACCCGAGGAGGGTTCAAGCACGGCAGAACCTGGCATGTGCTGGCCCTTCCGATTGCTGTACGAGTACGTTTAATCTTAAAACCAAAAAAGGCAACATCAAACCTTCTAATTTTTGTTTTTGCGCGCAAAAATTAGTTTTTTTATTTATCTCGAGGACGGCTTCTAAGCGATGATCGTATTATTCAGTGTGAACCCAGCATTATGATGATATTATTCAAATATGCGCTTATACCTGGTGTTCTGGCCTGGGTTGCAATTAGTCCAAATTTACAATCTTCTAGCACAAATTCTCAGCGACGATCAAACGGTTGCGAAAATGATATCCATTTTGCTTGCATAGCAATAATATTCTCAAGAAAGGCAGTTCTCATAAAAAAATCAACTAATCCACACTGAACAAGTAAAAACATAAGTTTAGATTTTTATTTTTTATTTTTTATCACTGGCATCAGCAATATAGAGTAAGCATTATTGATGCTGAGCACCAAAAGCGTCTGGCCCGTATTATATCCAGAACAAAGAGGCACGCACAGGTTGGGAGCTACTAATAATATTACTTCTCGCGTAATCATACTGGAAGTGTGCTGTCTTGGAAGGTCCATAGTATATCCTGGGCCTTATTGCCATGGCTAGCGTTATAGACGAATAACTCATGAACATTCGACTGAAGCGAGAGGACGAATGCTAAATTTCACAATGCACCCATCGCGGAAAGTATGATTGGAGAGCACTCTATCCGGTTACCTTCGGCTTATGCGGTCCCCACAGATTTTTATATCTCTCAATGTGTCGAATAGAACAAAAAAATATATTATTATTATTATCCAAGAGGTTCAATTCTGCCGAGTTGGAGACTTGAACATCGATGCGCTTAAATCCAACAAATCTGTAGTTTGCGATTATTTAACACTTCTGGCAGAGCATGGGATGAAAAAACACTATTAGCCTCCCCACAAGGGAGGAGATTGCGTCTTAGAAACTAGCTAGTTCATGTATAGATTACATTAATGTTAGGGCTCCGGATATACTGGTTAAATCTGCTGTAATTTTAGAAAAAACTTTCTGACCATTACTTTATTGGCTGTCGCCTAGAGCCGCAGGGAGTGAAACAGAAACATATCAGAAGAAACAACGAACGGGTAATAATTACAGATACAGTGAAATTCGATGCGTTAGTCGCTGAGTTCTCCTGGGATGAGTTAGACCAGTCTGTTCAACCCTCTGGCCTGTACTCCGCTTTCGTTGAAATATGTCCGTCTTTATATACTGCCTCAAAAGAAGTCACTTTTAAGCAGAGGTCATATGCGCCTTGGTTCAATACGGTTATTAAGGCTGCCATTCAGACGAAGGAATCACTATGGATACGTTCTCGCCGTGCGCCGAATAACTTAGTATTACGAGCCGAATTTACGTACGAAAGAAACCGGGTTAATGCACTGATAAGGTCTACTAAACGGTAGTATTTTCAAAGGAAATTCTATGAGACTAAGTCTAACCCACGGCAAACATGGGGGCTTATTAATGAATTAAGAGGCCGCGCACCACACTGACCTATTCATTCCCTACAAATGCATTTCGGATTAAACTTGGAGTCAATAGTGAACGATTTCAATGCGTTCTTTGCGGCGTCTTCAGGTACTGCCAGATGCCAAAGGGGTTGCACCTACCAGTTT